>VXAD01003134.1:386579-454915 GCA_013399195.1 Dicrurus megarhynchus
AAAAAAAAAAAAAAAAGAAAGAAAGAATAAAAAGAAATTCTGAACCAAAGCCAAATAATAAATGCGGTCCTGTGGATCCATTAAGGTACATTAATGCTGCCACTTTCCCATCTGTTCCCTCAAGTTCCAAACCAAAAACAAGTCATCTGCAGTCTTGGCTCCCTTATTGTGTGAAACATTCATCTATTAAATTAATATGGAGAAAATGTGTCTCTTTCAGCCCTGGTGGGACTTTTGTTTTAATAGGGCTGCATACCATGGATTATAGCCTATTGAGACCACAGATAAAAAACATGTGAATAAAAAAACAACAAATGAAACAAATAAATAATGGCTACATGCTATTTTTTTCCTCTAGCAGAAATGCCTTTGGAATAGTTGCAACTTTTTTCTGTTGAGTTGAGAAGGCCAGCAATTTTTATTAACAAAATTGGCACAATAACCCTGAGAATCCTTATTTTTCCTTGAACAATGTACAATGACAAAATTTAATGGGAAATTTCCATGTCCTTAAAAGATATCTTTCAACTATGAAACAAAATTCCTTGTGCCAGTATCACAGAGGGAAAAGTTCATGCTTGACATGTTTGCTGTTAAGCAAAAAAATCTAAAATGTTCTTTGCAGTCTCCTGAGCCAGTAATTCCCAGATCCTTCGTATTGCAAAATTCCCTTCTCTCATCCCATGATTATGATAGCTCATTTAGCTCACTAAGGTGATGCAACCGCTCCCTTGCAGCAGTGACAAAATTTATTTCTTGTGCTTCTAAGACATAGTGTTCAATACTGTTCATAGTGTTCAATACTGTGACATAAAAGTAGCCTTGAAACATGACTGTTGATGTGTTATAGCAAAGTTGTGTTCATTTATGTGTTTCCACTTAGGGCTAATCTGTATAATTTAAGAACCATTAAGTGGAAAGCCCTCTAGTCTCCCTAAATACTGCACCAAAATTGGCACACACCCCCTGCAGAGAATAAATCTCTAACCAGCCACTTCCAAGGAAGATGTGCCATTTCTGTAGCTCACATGGTATGCTCTCCCTATGTCCTGATGTGGTTCTCCTTCTGTGGATGATTAAATGTATTATTTTTTACCCGTTCCTTTACAAAAGTGCTTCCCAAACTGTTGATTAATTAAGCTGCAACCTCACATGTGATTAGGGCACAGGACTGTGAGTCAGCCAGTTCCCTCTATAGTTATGTCTGGCACCCAGCACTTTCCTGCAAAACACAGTTACAGAGTCACAGAATCACAGACTCAATTAGGCTGGAAAAGACCTCTGCCATCATCAAGTCCATGACCAAACACCACCATGTCAACCAGACCATGGCACTGAGTGCAGTCTTTTCTTAAACACCTCTGGGGACAGTGACTTCATCCCTTCCCTGGGCAGCCCATTCCAATGCTTAATCACCCTCTCTGTGAAGAATTTCTTCCTAACAGCCAACCTAAACCTTCCCTGACACAGTTTAAGGCTATGCTCTCTAGTCCTATCCCTAGTTTCCTGGTAGAAGAAGCCAATCCCCACTTGGCTACAGCCTCCTTTCAGGTAGCTGATTCATTAATGAGTATTTTAAGATCACTTAAAAACTCACTGGAAAAAGTATCACTAAAAGCAGGTTTAATATAAAAGCAACATCACAACAAACTTTGTTGGTGAGGTCCACTCTATTACACTGTTTATAGGGCTACAAGAGAGTGGACTTTGGTAATAATAATGTTTCATCTTGGCCACAATTCAGTTTGGAAAGTGTCTATGGATATTTGAAAACTCCTTCCAGCCCTTCTTGTGGATGGGTGCCACACTGGCCAACTTTCAGTCATCCAGGACCTCCCCATTTAGCCAGGACTGAAGATAAATGATGGAGAGCAGCTCAGCGAGCTCTTCCACTGGATCTCTCATCACCCTAGGATGAATCCCACCTGATCCCAGAGACTTGTGAGCATCTAAATGCACAGCAGGTCACTGACTACCTCCTCCTGGATTTCAGGGGATCCATTCTGCTCCCCATCCCTGTCTACCAGCTCAGGAGGCCAGTTGCCCTGAGATAACCAGTCTTACTGCAGAAGAGTGAGGCAAAGAAGGCATTAAGTACCTCAGTCTTTTCCTCATCTTTGGTAACTATATTCCCCCACCGTCCAATAAAGAATGGAGGTTTTCATTGCACTTCCTTTTTTGGTATTGATGTATTTATAAAAACACTTTTTATTATCCTTTACTGAAGTGGTCAGATTCAGTTCTAACTGAGATTTTGCCTTTAATTTTCTTTCTGCATGACCTAATGACCTCCTTAAACATTTCATGCGTTGCCTGCCCCTTTTTCCAAAGGCGATATACCCTCTTGTTTTCCCTGGGTTCTTGGAAAAAGCTTCCTGCTCTGCCAGGCTAGTCTTCTTTCCTGCCAGCTGATATTTCAATATCTCTATTCCTAAAACACAGAGTGTTCATACAGGGGTTAATGAAACATGCCTTTCCCACAGGTATCTTTAACTTAGTAATGCTATAAAGGAAATCCATACCTTTGATAATATGATTTTAAAGTGGAAATATATTTATATTAATAATGATACCATGCAGTGCTTTTCTGCTGCATATTAAATTTATATGGATATATTTAGTCGGTTTTATTTTAAATTTGAAAACATTCTCTTCCTACTGTTCATAAATTATACAATTAGGATTTTAATTTGTAACAAACTTTCATGTAAACTATGGCATTAAATTCATTTATAGAAATTTTAATTGAGTTTGTGCTTCCTCTTACTGAAAGTCTTTAGAGCCACTGTAAATCAACAGACATCAATTTACTTCTGTAGCAGATCTAAATTTGAAGTTACTAACTTATAAAAATGTCTCTATCAAAATAGAAAAATCCCTTTTGATTCTAACTCACTTCATTCTGCACTAACTTACCTAACACAGGTATTGCAGGGAAGTTCTGAGATATCATGCCTGCATGAGCAATACCAGAATAATATTTCCTCTGACAACCTTAATAACTATTTCAGTGGTGATATGGCAGCACTATGAAGAAATTAGCAGATAAGAAGAGTACTTTCTTCACTTTTGCACAGCAAGGGCAAAAGTAAATTTAGTAACTTCAGGAATTCAAGTCATCAAGCCACAGAACACGAAAGCAGGATGAAGATGTAAGCTATGCTTTGTTGAAATACACCCCCATTGTCTAGATAGGAAGGAGAATCTGAGGTTTCACCCCTTGGATGCAGATGTGACAAACCCTGTTAATAGTGCTATCAGACTCCAGAATTTTAAAAAACGCAGCTCTTGATTTTAAGAAGAAGTAGAATGTGATCAAAACAAGACAGCTGATACTGACGTCTGGTTATGCGCCTGATGAACATCAGTGGTTCCTGTTAACACCTTTCTACCTCGCTTCATCAAGTTTTACACATATCCCTCAGAACAGAGCTCAAAGAGTGGTTTAATTAAGAGAGCAGTCCTCTGATGACTATCCAGCTCCATACAGCTTTCAAATACACCAGCAGAGCTGTGGGCTACTGCTACTGCCTGGGAAACAGGCTGTTACGAGATGGCACAATGGAAGAAGTCATTGGCATGGTTACGGGGAAATACCCGCTGTACCTTACATAAAGCCATCCCTAGAAAATGTTGTAGTTTCAGGGTTAAAAATGTTACAAAAATGCTGAATGTGAAGTCGTTTATGACCGTAAAAAGAAAGGGGCAACAGTATTTTTCTTGTGTTCGGATATACCACCAAAGTGCTGCTGTAAGGGCAAAGGCAGCTTCACAAATCATTACTAACCTCAGAAATTGCATTTGCCATCCATAGCCTTTAAAACAAAAGGAATACCTTTATTAAATGTTAAAAGAGAGGTTAAAGGTGGAAATTAGGGAGGTGTAATGTGGATATATACACATATCCTAAACAAATACATATACATACACGTATATACAGCCGATTAGGAGTTTGGCCCCTGGAAAACAGAACTTTTTAAAAGAATAAAGTTAAAAATCTCTGTCTGGTTGGCTTTTTAAACAAAAACCTATCTTCCTATTTCATTTTTCATTCCTACCCTATTTGTATGATGTGGAATATATAAATATTTACAAGTAAGTATAATCTGGATATGAGGACTCAATTTCCCTGTACCAAATTCAAATACCTAACCCAATTCTGCTGTTTCAGAGGTATCAGGACAAAGACACATGTACTGAAAATGCTCATTGCTGTCTATCCCTGATCATTTTTCCCCTTCCACGCTGCAGAAACCAGTTCCCATTTTCACCTTGTGCTTAGAGGAACATTTCAAAGAAGCAAGCAGCCTCTCCCAGTGCTACTTTTCTTAGCTTAACCACATTACCATTCCCTCGTGTAATTTTTACTTACTGCCTCAGAACAAAAAAAAAAGACCACAGCTTTCAGCTGTGGATGTCAGCTGTCCCAGCTGAAGTGGTTAGATCAACATGTCATGAAGGAGCATAAACCTCATGGATCAATGAAAGGATATGAGCTTTTTCTCAAAGTAAACCTCCAGAAACTCTATTGTGGCAGACAGATTAAGGAAGTTTCCTTTTATGTACATAATTAACATGGGAATAATATATGGGTAGTTTCATCTGGGCTAAGAAGAACCAACTTTTGAACTCCTAGAAAATAAATGAGGGTCATTGCTAACCAAGAGGCTACACGAAGTTGCCTTAAGAATTTTTTTCTATGCTTTTGTATCTTTTTTAGGAAAAAATCCAGAGTAAATCAATTAAAAAAAGACCATGTTAAACATCACCAAAATGTGATGTATATTTAAATTGAGCCTGGAACTGAAAAATGTGAGGCTATATTTAACAAAGATGAATGTTTTGTTTCATACTTTAATTACAAACCTTTGCAAAACCACCAGTTGCCACAATACCTGATTTCTATTCTCTTTGCTTAAACAACCTTCTTAATTAACCTGTTTGTAAAGGACAAGTAAGAGCTCTCTCTATGTTGTTTCTGTTCTCAATTTGAAAAGACAAAGCAGAATAACAAAGATTTGCCTCTAATTTGTTTTTAAATTTTTTGACTTATGACTTTTTCAGTGCTATAAAAGCAGTGGGTCTCACCCATTCCCTCACATTCCCAGCTGCCCACATCAAGGCACACAAACACCTCTTCTTTATAGTAGAAAAAAGGGACTCTAACCATTCCAGCATCACCGGAATATAAAGTTCAGAGGCTAAACCAAGATTAAAAACTATTCTTCATGACACATAAAATTATCTTAAAGGAAATAGACCTCAAGCCACAATTAAAATTCTCCTGACACAAAGGAGAATTTTTTCATGGGAATTGGTACTGAGCAGTGGAAGATGCACACACCACTCTCCTTGGCTTCTATGTGTCACTCCTTGCTCTCAGACTCTCCAGATGCTTTTAGCTGACACTAACTCTTTGGTGTGATGGGGCTTTCTGCTCCCCACGCCTCAAACATCTTTCCATCCGAATGACAAATTAGAGAAGTAAAAGATACCCTTTTTTTTTTGATTTTTTTTTTTTTTTTACCCAAAAGCATGGAGAAATACAATGGTTCTGGTTTTGGTTTCTTTCACACAGACACATACAAAATTTATTGCAAGAGGGATGAGGAAATTTAGACGCAGTGCTGGGATGACATTTTTCTATGTATTACTCAACCCATTTTCCCTTGATTTAATCAGTGAAAAATGCTGGGCTTTACACAGCTTCCTTATAAAACTTAATCTAATCCAAGCTGACATTAAACCAGTCCACAATTAACTTCAGAGTTTTGTTAATTTTGTCTAACTTTGTCCTGGGTAATTTAAGCTGGAAACAAGTACTGAAATGCATCGCTCAGAGATTTTTGTGTGATTTGTAGTTCAAAGGGGAATCTTGCACTTTCCAGGGCTCTGTGGGTCTACTCTTATAATATAATGGTGCATGCACCCCCCATGTCAGGACAAGAACCCCCAGCTGTCAAATCCCATTCCTCTCAGTAACAACACCCCCTTGAACTTGGCCAGAAAAGGCTGCTTAAAAATCTGTTTGAAAACATCCTTTCCAAGCAACAGACATTCAATGTGCTATGCAAAGGTTGCCCATCATCTTGCCATCAAAATGTTTATTAATTAATTCAGTATAAATACAAAATTGATAATTAATAACAGTGACAGTTTCTTTTTCATTTCAGTAAACTTTAACTAGTGACTTTCTGTGTGTTTATATTTCTTGTATATGGCTCTCACAGATAGTCTTCAATAGACGAGCTGAAGGCTTGATCATACAAGTATACAGCCACTAACTTACATTTCTGAAGCAAGAGGTTACAAAGTTTTCTCACTCCTAGTTGTCCAAGTTCAGGCCCACTAGTCCTTATACAATTATTTTTTATTAATTACTTTTCCAAATGTGTGGAAGTACAAAGCACTCCCCTTGACACAAGCACAACATAAAATATGAAAGCACAAGCCTCTTGCCTATGAAACCCAAGGCAGCTGCTCATGGGATCATGGGCCAGAGACTCCCCACAGACTCTTCCCTTGCTGCACCTTCACTTTACTGCTTGCCACCAAAAGCATCCTCACAATATTTTTTTCTCACTAAAATGGCATTTCCATAGTATTTGAAAGGTCTAGGAAGCTATTAACTATCTGAAAAAACAATTAGAACTGTCATAGTCTTGAGTACTTCACAGGGAATCTTGTAGAAACAAAAACATGTTGGATTAAAATATTCTCCTACTTGCTTCTTTAAAAACCAGGAGAATAACTTCTCCTTTGGGAATAGAATTTCACAGATAGAACTGACGGAGGAGTCCAGCTCATGTTGTCTCATACACTTTTCTTACGGCTGTATGTCTAGCCCAGTTAAAACTCTGTTTAAAGCCTGATGTGTATGTCTAGTTGATTTAGCATATTTTTGGAGTTTCAATAATATCCAGATGTCTAACCCCAAGAGCCATTAGGCATATAAACATTTTTAGCTCTTGGTTTGATATATGTCTTTTGGTTGATTAGTTTTCAAAATATCTATTTGTACTTGTGCCAAATAGTCTGCCATTTCCACACAAGCCTCCAGTTTGTGCACCAGCACTTTATAAATCTCCAAATAAAATCTTCCATGTTTATTTTTCTTAGAGAGAAAATCCCATTTAATAATCCTGGGCCTCCTTTCTTTAGATGTATTTTTCTGTTGAGATGGTATCTGTATAGTTTCTAAGTCATTTCGGTGTTTGAGGCTTTTTATTATGGAAAGAGAAGACAAAAATAATACTAAAAATATATTGCATTTCTACTGTGGGCTTTATCTACACGTAGTTTAAAGCTCATAATCATCACTTTTTGGCTGATGGTACTGCAAAAAGACTAGTGTTATGATAGAAAGGAGAGAAAAAAGGCTTTCCCGGAATTAAGCCAATATTTTGTCATCACCCTGATCTCCTAAAGGACATCCACTCCCTTTTTGATAGTGTTTGATGCCTTCCACTATGTGTGCTTTTTCAGGTGTTTAATTTCTTGAAGTAAATTGTGAAGAACATCCTTAAAGGGTGTCAGCAAATATTTTATAACATACATTTATCAATTTTTTGCTCTCATATCTGTTTGATACACGCATTTTGGCTGCTTAATATTCAAAAGATCTATTTGCATTTGTGCCAAATATAAATTTCTATTTACAATTTACTCCCCCTCATTGGAGAAGGGGACTTCTCACCTTGTGGTCCAGGAAGGAGAATGTAAAACCAGGATAGGAAAGGAAGAGAATGACATTGGCAGCAGCATCCCTGGTCATCCAGCAGCCAGGTAGCAGCAGCCTGATGTTTAGTCTGTGGTCCACAGAGCCGCGATATGAGATCTACGATGGTCTCAGCCCTAATTTTTCAGGCCTCATCCCTGTCCTGAACACCCCAGTAATCACAGAACACTGGTCATTGCATTCTCCCCACTTGTCACTGTGGCACCATGGCATACGGTCTGGGTGCCCTGGGTAGCACGTGGTGCTTCCAGAGAGAGCTTAGAGCCTTCTCCTTCATTTCTAATATCTGCACATGGCTGCATGGAGGCTCCCAGAGGGGCTCCATGCTACCATTTAAGCAGCCATGATTTTATCCTGGGCAACCTGGCCTTAAAATATTTAATCCAGGATATCTTAACAGCATAGCAAGAGCAGGCTTAGAGGCTCTGTATGTTCAAATATTTATGCTTCCTGGGTGAGTCTGGCAAGAAGTGCTGCCAAGTGTACCTTTATCAGTGTCCTACGCTGGCTAATTTAAAATTAACTTGGGCACTGCCTACATGAGTCGCAGAAACGTGTTTGACCGAAACCACTGTGTCCCTCCAGGCAGGATACCCAGTTCAGGGGGAAGGTGGAGGTGAGAAGAATTATTTTATGATTCAAAAGCTGAGCTACTTCACCAGCTGGAGAGACTGACAGCGTAATTTAGGTAGCTGTATAGCAGTGCTGGAGAGAGCACCCTCACTCAAGGGAGATGCAAAAGAGGAGACCAGCAAGCATTTTGTAGAGAACCTGCACTCAGGATGCCGCCAGCAGCTGTGACAAAGGTGCACGGAGGCTGGTGTTTCACATCTGTGCTCACAAGTTGCTCAGAGATCTATGGCCCACTGAGTAAAATTAGGGACATTCTTCACATGATTTCACAGGTAGGACAGTAGTTTTCAGGAACTGGCATTTATCAGAAACATTTCTTTTTGAAAATAACCCGAACACTGAAGAAGTGGGAGAGGAGAATAAAGGGATGTGCAAATTTTCTCACTTTGTCTGCAGAGCTTTCTCTGCGTATCATTCCAGAATTGGACCCTGAGTTTTTTTCCTGATTGTCTCCTTTTGAGTGAAAAGCACTTAATTAATGTACAGAGATCAAGTTAAATAATGAAAAAATATCAAGCATCCTGGTGTGTATTTATTTACAGGGTTGCACCAGATGAACACATACTGTTGTAAAAATAATTCACTCATTTCCCAGTGCCTTTCTAATTATGTGCACAGCCATATCAGCCAAAATGAAAGCTTAATCTGTTTTCAGGAGACAGCTAGTGCACTTTCCTGCTGTAGAAATGATCCAGCATGTAGGAAATCACAGCTCCCGCTCCTTGGTGATTTAATCAGAGCAGAGCCCACTCGGTTTCTGCATCCCTTGCAAGGCGCCCTGCTCCACCAAACCATGTGTTGTGTTTGAGTAGCGCTCTCCAGGCGGCATTACCAGCAGATAGTTTCACTTAGACAAAACTAATTCAGAAGCAGGAGGAGTATTACAAAATTTGCTGTTAAAAGGNAAAAAAAAAAAAAAAAAGGAAGTGGAGAAGTGTTCGGGGAGGAAGCGTTCCTTGCAGGATTGCAGGATTATCTCAGGTTTCTCGTCTCTTAGGAACGTAGTAACTTCCCCGTGGGTTGTTTTGTGGGCGGTGTTTTTGAATATATGCTAATTCAGCTTCCCTGACAGGGAGAGGAGCCGTGTCCCGATGCCACAGCTCTCCTGACAGCCGGCAGTGGCGAGCGGCTGCCGCCGCGCCAGGCCATGGGCTGGCACTTGTGACCGGGTCACTCGCCCTCCCGGCGGGCCGCCAGCACCGCCCGGTCGCTTCTGTCACAGCAGCGGGGCCGACATGTGCCTATGACCATGGAGATGAAGGACTCGGGCAGCGTGGTGCTGACAGCCTACCATCCCCACAGCCCGGCCAGGATCCCGGGCATGGAGCAGAGCTTTGTACAGGACATCCCCGCCGGCCATTCGCCCGCCAGCAGGTAAAGCCTGAGGGATGGGGACCGGTGCCATGCCCTGGTGTTTTGCCGGTGTTGGACGTGCGTGTTGCTGGCCGTGTGTCAGCCCGAGAGCGTCTGCCGAGCGCTCGGACGCTTCAGAGCACTTTGCTCTGGGCACATTTCTCGCCTCCGCCGGGGAAGTGATTCAGCCCAGGGGTGCGGGTCAGGGTTGGGAGGGGGGAAACACAAGTGCTTATTTTAAATCTTGTAAGTCAACAGATCAGGCCAGTTTCCTGCCCGGGATGCTCAACAAGACCATCCCCACGTAAAAAGGCACGTGAATCAGGCTTCTGCCTCAGGTCCTTTAGGACTGAATTGCCAAAAAGTGAGGTGGTAAGACTGGCTGAGCTTGGCGCTCTGAAAGTTGATTCTGGCTTTGGTTTAGAGGATTATTTAATTCCTTCTCTGTTCACTGACCAGGTCAGAACCGATCCTTGTGCTTTTTTCTGTGAAATTGAGGTTGCTGCTTTGCACACCCGCATACACACAATGGGAGACTGCTTCGTTAAAGACTTAGTCTAAATAAGAAAATTCCTTTGTGTTGCAGGAAACTAAGTATTGTCTTAATTAATGCAGTTGTGTGTATGTTTACCTTCCTGCCTTGTAAGAATGCATGTATTTGCACAGTTTAAAAACAAGCAGTTTGAGCAGTTTTAGTATTTTAGAAAACCTGATTTTCTCCTAAACATACATATATGAGTTTTGAAATTTTCTCCAAAAGAAGTGGTAAAAAAGTTCACACTGTGAAAAGTTGAGGAAAGTAGGAAACCTTGCATTATGGCTTGACTGAAAAAATAAGAACTAAAGTCTAAGGAAACAGCAGATGACATTATCCCCACGAATTAAGTCTGTGTCTTCTCTTAATAAAAATAATGATATTTACTTCATATTGTTTATTTATAGCCCAATAGCTATTTTGTTTTCAATGTCATTATTTAGATTAGCTGCATCTTCCTGTTCTTTGTGTGTTTCCCTTGCTGTCTCATAAAGATAACTCCTTTGTTCTGTTAAACTGCTGTTTGAGAGCAGTACCAAAATACACAATTACACGTTGAGAAAAGAAATGGAGTCTGGGCTTTTAGATGCAGTAAGAATGGCATTTGGTACTCAAAACAGAGAGCAGTGGTTTGGCATTGGGTTACAGAGAAGCATGCAGTTTCTTCCCCTAGGAAGAGTACTGAACTCAATCTCCCTTTAAGTTTGCGAGCAAGAGAAATGTGTTTTGCTGTTTTTCTTGTATGTGTGCTAATTGTTTTAAAATGCATTTGAAACTTAAGCTCAGAGTGTATGAGGGTTTAAGTTACACACATAAATCACATGCATATCACCTACGAAAAGCAGAAGTGCCAATTACAGTTCCTGAAAGTAAAAAATTAAAGCGGATCCTGACATTTTGATGAAGAACATATTTTGGAAGCTCCTGCCATGAGGCAAAGCCATGTGTCTCTCTCCATGTCTACATATGCTTAAGATTTTGGTGCTGTCTCCCCTTTCTTGTCCTCAACTTCCTGCAGCTGTCTAATAGCAATAGCCAAATTCTGCCATATGGGCAGTCAGTGGCTGTCTGAGTTTCCAAAGCCTGTTCAAGAGAGGGATTTTATTAACCCAGCATGAAGTCCTCTGGAATGCAGAACCCATGAAGGCAAATGCACTGAGTGTTTTAGCAAATGGTAAAATAGGCTCTGGCTTAATCCCTATTTCATCTTCTAAGAACTCTTTCTTGGACTGCATTTTCTGTATAGTTTCCTCTGCCGCCATCCTAATGCAAGAAGTTTTATTATAGATTCTGTCTGGTGTTCCTTGATCCCTAGGGCAGCTACCCACACTGTGGCATGCTAACTCCTTAACTCTTAAGGAAAATGATTCAAAAAAGCATGAAAAGAACAGAGGTGTCACTAGTTTTTTGTTTGATAACAAAAACAGTTGGGATCCAGAACCTGATTTGCCTCTGAAGTCAGATGCTTAAGTTACATGTAACTCTAATGAAGTCTGTACTTGAGATGTTTATCCATGAGAATAGACTCTGTCTTGAATATTAGCCTTTGATTTGATAAACTGCTGACCAGTTCTCTCTCAGCTTAGGAACCAAGATACTTCATTTTCCTTCCACTTCTCATAATGTTTTGCTTGCTTTAGAGTGATGCAGTCTTTATGTCAGAATATCTCCACTCACCAGAGCCAGGCTTGGAGGTGTCTTCCAGCTGTTTTCTCTTACAAAAACTTACACTTTGGAAACTTTCTAAGCAGCATTTTCTCACAAAAAGTGGAACCTAATGCAACCTCAGCCAGCATTTAACTGCACCCCACTCCACCATTTAAAAAGACATTGATAAAAAAAGAAGGAAAGTTTTAAGTAACCATCATGAGGCCCTAAACAAATGAGTAATCTTAAACACTCCTGACAATGCAGACACACAGCTGAGAAGCCCATGTACACAAAAGGTTAGACCAGTAGATGCATCAGACCACTTGGATTCACATCCATGCACAACTCTTGCAGGGCCAACCAGGCTGGCATCCTGTGTGCGTTTCTAAAACACCCTGACAGCATCAGGGTCAGTGTGAAGTACAGCAGCTGCAAGCATTTTCATTCATAAGCGCAGTGGGTATATACCCCATCATAAGTTAGGGGATAGTAGCTGGTGGGCTGTACGGAGAACAGGAGAAAATTTGCTTTAGTTGCTTTGAATGGAGGATGCATCAGTGTGCAGTGAAGGATTCATAGAAGTAATAAAGAGGAGAGTAGAATGAAAATTTGACTGTATAGTGATGCCATCACCAATTTGCAAAGGAGAATTCTAGCTTCCAAATGTACTGTTGGATAACATCAGTAAAATGGTTAAGTAAAGAGACCACAGATTCCACCCATCCTCCAGAACAAGAGTTCATTAAAGGACTAAAGACAGTGTTCAATTTTATATTTCTCCATCTGTTGATTCTTGAAGACTTTTTTAACCAGTTCTATACATGGGCTGGGGTGAGCCCTGAAAACTGCACTGTTGAGTTTCCTAGAGCTCCAGGAAAACCTTCCTTTAATTCTGCTGATGTAACTTGCAAGTTGATTTTCCATTTTTCTCATGGGATATTAAGGTCTCTTTCCTTAGCTTGCCATGTGCTTTTATGTGCATTTTATATGCATTTATATTACTCATATCTTTTTTCTTTTATTTATTGCTTGTGAGAATGAGGTGTTGGGGAAATCTCTGTTCTGTTTGCTTGGCAGTCATGCTAGCTCTACAGCATATGAGTACAGTGGGAAAGATTCCTGTTCTTGTGGCTACTCCATTACGCTTTTTTAATTCCATTTATTAGAAAACAGATGTCACAAGTACCAGTACAAAAGAACCCAAAGTATCACACTATCTCTGTCAGTACAGATCCTGTCTCAGTGCAAAGGTGAAAGTGCTGATTTGTGTTACATAATGGTCAACTTTGGCATCCTCATTTCAGAGAATGAAGGACTTTGTAGTTGTGCACAAATACTGCTCCTGGATTATATAGAGGAAAAGTGGGGCCATGGCCATATGTCTTCCTCACATCCCCTTTTTATCCTGTTAGGAGTAGCTAGGAGGAGTTATTCCTGTGCTCAAAGGAAACAGGCATGACCTCTATGCCAAATGGCCAGTGAGCCCTCTAAGGTAATTATGCAATTAGGGGAAGACAAAGCATTCCTAAGTGAGTCATGCTCCGGCTTTCCTTGACTCCAGTATGATAATTAGTGAGTTCCTCAGCCTGTTTGCTACCAGTACATCAACCAGCAAAGAACCCATTCTGCCCTGCAAATCACAGACGTTTTCACTGCAATGAGTGGCTGTCACTTATGTGTGCATGAAATAAGAATTAGGGGAAAGAAAAAGCATGTTTGTGGGGTTTGTTCCAGTAGAATGGGGTGAGAGCAGCTTTTAAAGTGCACACCAAGCTTTTTATACATGGCATAACCTTCTCAATCAATAATCATGCAAAGAGCAGCATATATACTACCAAACCTAGGAGCTTGCTACATAGGTAAAGGACAAAGTAGATGTCAGCACCACTGATCAACACAGCTAAGAGCCCTTCTCACCTTCCCTAGTCAACTGCAAGTCTGGTACTTCCAGTTGTTTCAGAGAAATGCCTTCCCAATCTCTTTGCATTCGGCATGTCTCCCCCCTCCTACTATCAGGGGGGTGACTATCAGGCAGACATCACTAAATGGTAGAGTCAAAAAAAGAACAGGAATAATTTCTATATTGGTTGAAAGATACTGTGTGGATTGAGTTACCTGCTGGCAACTTCCAGAATCCCTGCTCTCTCCAAGCCTAAGTCTTGCAGATTTGGAGCTGATAGTCAAGACATTACACTGGACAGGAATGACACCAGATTGTTTTGTAGGATTCCTTCCTCCTTGGGAGCCCCAAGATACTACAGATCTATGTCAAGGTGAGGTAAAGTGTCCTGAAATAATTCCCTGGAAGGAATACAGCTGAAGGAGGAGCCTTTACGCACCAAAATTTGTCTTGTGACAGGAGGAGCTATGTGAACTGTTCAGGTTTTATCCCAACAGAAGCAGATTTTATCACACTAAAGTAAGGTCTGTATGCCCCGAGGCTGGGTGATCTGGGTTGGATTTCTGTCAGTGCTGATTGAGCAGCTCCCCTGCTCAGTTGTACACAAGTGATGTCAAGAATGTCTTCTTAGTGATGCAGGATAAACAACCTTAACTATTTTGGATGTTTATCTCACTCTATCATAAACTTTCCCAGAAGACAAAATAAAAATCTGGCTCCTTTTCCACAGTAAATCTTGACATGACTTGGACCTTCTGCAGTAACTTGGACTCCAAAACTACGAATTTAAAATTTTGAAATGTACTAAAAGTGGTAAAGAAAATCCCACAAATCAGTAGCCTAGGAAGACTCAGCACTGGCACCAGCCGGGCAAAAAATAAATTTTGTGGAAAAAAAATAACCCTTTTTACAACTTACAGAAACTTTCTAAAATATGATTTTTAAAGTATATTTTTGTAGATGCTAAGAATGACAATTCTTAATAAAATATTTAGCAGGAGGATGCATATAAATAAGTCAGACAATAGTAGACACGCTTTTCCTGTAGGTTTTAGAAATACTTACAGCACGTCCTCTGGGAGCCACACTGAGGAATGTAGTATTTATAGCCGGCTCCTCATGTTATGGTTGAAACTAGAGTTGGCTTCTCTGGTTTCTTTTTAGTTTGGTGCTCCTGCTGCTCTCCCTGGTACCTCCATATGTAGAGCTAATGAAGAACATCTGGCACTGTCCCTTTGATCATTTTGTTTGGTTGAGCATTTAGCCAGCTGCCCCATTCATTTTTAACTAAGTCACTTATCTCTGATTACATGAGGGTTGGAGCTGCCTGAAAAAAAAAAAAGAGTAGGACCTGAGAGCCCTGCATGCCCCACACAGACATGTTCAGATTGCATCTGACAGCCTGACAGCACGGGCATAAAAACTCCCAGGAATCCACAACCTCAGTGTTACTTTTGCAGAGGAGATCATCATAATTCAGTACAAATGGGTGGAAAATGTGCAGAAATGGCAACTGCAGGACACAGCTATGGAGTACTGGTAAAAGTACTTAGCTAGAACAGTATCTGAAAAGCATCTGGTTAGTGCTGTACAAATATAGAATCACATCCTGAACCAGTGTGGGGTATCCACAGCAAACAGTCAAGCTAACATCCTGGATTTTGGCTAACCGCAGGAGAGCAACCATTTGGCCCACTGCAATGCTTAGCTCCAGCAGGCCAGGCAGCACAGCAGAGCAAACCCAGCTGGCAGCACATCTGCCAGAAGGGCAGGACCATGCTCTGTGCAGCCTTCAGGTACCACCACGGTGGATGCATTAAAGGAGCACAGGAGAGGTACCCCAAGAATAGTGCCCAGAGTCACATCCCAAGGTGGTGACTGAAGCTAAGCATCCTACCTGGTATTTTGGCTTCCCTTTTCCTGCCTCCTACTTTATCTCTCAGTGGAAATTGACTCATGACACCCTGATCTCCCAAGTCCCGTCTGAGTGCTAGGGACTCAGAACAGGGAGACAAAAAAAGAACAAACACATGGGGGTGGGAAGAAGAGGGGAGCAAAGGAGGACAGGAGAAAGACCCCATTCCTAGGTATAATACCTGATTCTTATCCTTGTGTGCAAATAAAAGGATCTGGAGTCAGAAAAGAAATAACTCACAAATGTTGTTTTGTAGTGGGGCAATTTACAGCTGGGCCTCAAATCCCACCAGACACATGGGTTTTGGAATGGCATTTAAGTAGAGATTTTTAAGTCAAAACATGAAATGGTTTAAAAGACAGGTTGTTTGAAAAAGTGCCCTATTACTCTGAAGGACTATTTCAGCAGAGATCAGTAGAAGTGCTTGAGTTGGCATCCCTTGTAATTAATGCAAGGAAAAGATTGATGATCTGCTAGGGATCCCTCATTTCTGTAATTCATTTTTTTCCCCTACCATATCTTAACTTTCCAGACACTGTCAGAGTCTCTGAGGAGAGTGGAATAAACACTGGAGCAGGGAGCCTTTTATCAGCTTGTTCGTTTAAAGACAGTTATGTTGTCTTATTTAGGATGCTATGTGTAATACTCAGCTACTGTAAGTCTGTGGGATTTTCAGGTGCATAAAATCATCCAGTTTAGGATGTACATATGCTGGATGTTTGGGCAGAAGGCAGCTGAACAAAGGAGAGACAGAAATCTCTACTACTCAATTTTGCTGTTAATGAATTTCCACCTGAGGACTATACAAACCTTTTTTTAAAAGCTCTTGGTGCAGAAAGTCCTCTGAGCAGATAATGAGCAAAATAATGACCCATAAGGCTTTTTGTGGAGGCTGGAAGAGCCCCACCAGAGAGAGACAGAGGGTAGTATATACAGAGAACAAGTATCAGATGTAGAAGTCCAGCTGTGTTGACATCATTTACCAGACGAAAGACAAGTAAAGCAAGAGACGAGCCAGGGAACTGTGTTTTAAACACCTGTGCATGAAACCTCAGGATGTCAGACATCAGGTCACTCTCACAGTTTACTACCAGAGATGGAAGAAACTCTAGAGCTGTAAGTCTTCATATTTTACTAGAGCCAATAAAAAAATCCCTAGCTTCCAAATGTTCAGACTTGAGAAGGGCATAATAAATGTATAAAGGCCTGAATTTGACTCATGGAATAGTAGATTCCTTGCTAACTAAACCCCTGTGGAGTCTGCAGATAGCCAGACTCTGAGTTAGTCAATGCAAGGTATAGGTATGGCAATGGAGAGCTTCCTCACCATCAGTTTCTCTTTTTCTGGCTAATGAAAACTCAGAGTAAAATATCATCCAACCTTGTTTTCTGGCCCAGTTATGATCATACCTAGTGGGCAAGAGGGAATTTAGAAGTGAGAATGACAGATCCTTTTTAAGGTTAACCTTAGTATAAGAGCAAGAACTGGATAGTTATAGCATGAATTAGTCTTTTTTTTAAATTCTAATTTTAAAAAAAGGTCAATAATAAATCATGCATTGAAACATCAAGTGGGATACGAGCCTTGTTTATACATATGGACTGAGTTAATGGACACTCAGGTGTAGTAATGGAGGTTTTACCTCTGAATGTAGTGGAAATGGAATCAAGTCATCAGAACTCACATCTTTTTGTGAATAACTTTGCTTACAGGGCATGATCTGATTATGCTATCTCCTGTATCAGGTCAGGCTTACTTCTTCAACAGTATTCTTGCAGAACAGGACATCAGTATAAAGTCTTAGATGATTAAAACCTAACAGTGACTAGGCCTCTCTTCTTTTTGCGATACTTCCCTCCATTACTCAAATATTTTGAAAACTTGAGTTCTAAATATTTGTCTGGATGTATCAGAGATTATTATAAAATCTTTGGTGTAAATACAGGTGAAACATGGAGCAGGGGAGCCTAGGGCCTTAGGGCCTTCTCTGAAGATGTTTTCCAGGCTTGGCTGTCCTTGTCCATTTCTGGGCCAGATGGTGCCCATATCATGCATGTGCAAGGAAGTGCAAGGAAACAGTGAGTTTATCCTGATGAACAGAGACAAGGGAAGCTGTTGTATTCAAGCTGCAGCAGGATTTCACATTGCAAGTGCTCACTTTTGGAGAGAAAGTAGGAAGAAGGAAGCCAGGACAGCCTTCCAAACAAAGGAAAGAACTCTTTTAAATACATGGGAATCTTTTGTCACCTGCTGAAACAATAGTGTCTGCCTCATATAAGGTCCTTCTTACATCTTCCACTCAGAGGATGCATTTCACTGTGAGCTCCAGTGATCTGCTGCTATCCTTTGATGCTGTCTTGCTTGCTTGATTTCTTCCCTCCTTCTTTCTTTCAATTAGCAAAAGCAATTAACCCATGAGAATCTAACATTACTGGTAATGTGAATTTTCTGGAAGTATTCGTTTATTCTAATTTACCTGTGTGTGTAAAATACGTGCAAGACCATAGATGGAGCATGAATCTTAAGGTTACCCACATGTTGTTGACGATTCAGAGTATGTGGCTAACATTAGAATCATGTGTCCCACAAGTCAAATATTAACTAGAATTTTCTTCAAGCATATTTGTTCAAACCATCTGTTGCCTCTGACAAAGAGTAGCAATTAAAAATAAACAAACAAGAGAACCTACTGCGTCCATTTTTGAAAAGCCTTTTCCATCATAGGAGATCTCCATGTTCTGTGTTTAGGAAGCACACCACAGATTTTTGGGAGAGACATTGATTCAGCAGCTATTTTGTGCGGTCAAAATGCATTTCACCCTTAATGGGCTCCATTTTTTAACTACTGAATTTGTTTTATAAGATTTAGCTAACCCTGGCCTGAAGTTAACTGTGCCATACTCAGCACTGCAGTAAGATCATGCAAACCAAACCAGCTTGCTTCAGTCTGCACTGAACACAAGTAAATCTGCAGTTAATTGCTTTACATGTCATGCAACCATGAGTCACTAGTTTTAAGTAATCTCCCATTTGTACATGGAGTTTATTGTCATAGGATGTCCTTAGAGGCTCATTTTCTCTTTCCAGATTCAAATGTGGGGTATGATATCCATGTGGATAACAAGGATGTGTATAATTAACACTGTTAGTGCTAGCAAGAATTCTAAAAGGTACAGTTAAGTTGTAATTTTCAGAGGTAATCTTCTCCTACTTACATGAAACTTACTGAAGTAAGAGAGATGTGTATTGCTTTTTTATTTCACAGTCGTCTTTTTTTGCTCTCAGACACAGGACACTGGAATTTGTGTACTATCAGTATTCAAGGCCCAGCTGTGATGTCTGTATTCTACTGAAAATCTGCATTGCAGGCATAAAAGAACCAAATAAAGCAATGAAAAAAAAAAAGCAAAACCAAAGAGGTTCAGTCTGACATCATATGGTTTAACAGCAAGGTAATAAATCCATGGCTTTAGTGGATATCAAGATTACCACGTAATGACTGCACACACAGGAATTCAGAACATATTTTTATGGGGTGGCTGCAAGCAAATCTGACCTCCCTCTGCCTGTGTCCAGGAGCTGTATGGCCACGTTAACACAGAGTTTTGCCCAAGCCAAAAAACAGCCATGGTGATGCACTACCCTAGCTGCAGGGCTTCTGGCCCTGGGGAGCCTGTGTCCAGCCCACTGACATGACTGTAGGAAACTTGAAGGCTGGAATTCAAAGTGTTTAAACTAATGCTTCAGGACTGATAAGGAAAAAAAAGGGGTATGTGTTTTTCTGAACAGGCCACTCTGCTGATTAATAGGTTAGGCTGCGTATTTTCAGGTTTAGGTACATAAACAAGTATAAAGTTACACCGCATTTTTCTCAAATATGTTGCAGCCTAGAGGGGAAGCTGCACTCAACTTACTTGAACCATAGCAGAATATCTTGTTATTTTGTGAGAATCAGGTTCCTACCAGGGAAAAGTGCATGAAAAAGGAGTGCTGCTTGTGATATTCTTAAAAAAGATTATTGACAACAATATGAAAGTGTTCATCATCTGAATCCCTGTAGACTCCAGCAGAACAATCAAGGGTGCAGCAGGGATCCAGAGCTAGTTCTTATGAATAAATTTAAAGATTTTACATTTTTGTTAGGTTAGATTTTTTTCCCTTTAATTTAGGTAATCCATCTGAAGAGTAGAGTTCTGATTTTCTGGGACAATAGAGCTTAAAAAATCTTCTCTTTCTTAAACAAGACTGAGGCCAGTCAGCATCTGAATATCCATTAGAATCTCCTTTCTAATTAAATTTCATCAGCTGGATCAGAAATATGATGATGTTCAGAAACATCATTGATCTACATTCAAAGACTGTAAATAAGTTTTATAACCTTTATTCTTGAGCTGTCAGTTCAGCCTTTGGTTTCTGAATCATTTCATGGCATTGATCCAGTCCTTCAGTTACACCAAAAAAGACATTGACCACTGAAAAAGTGGGTGGAGAAACATCATTCAGCAGTCAGCTGGGTATATCTGCTGAAAGTATGCCTGTAATTTTGTGAAGGAGATGGTGTTACTAAGAACAGATGGGTTTCTGAGACTGCCTTGAACCCAGCCAGCTGTAGTTAAACCCTCAAAGGCTGACAAAGTGCATTCCTAATTATATCAGTGGAGTGGATGGCTAGATTAAGTTACCTCCTTTGAGACTATTGGTGACAAGTTTCCATCACTGGGATAGATTTTATATTTCATACAAACTAAGGGGACCTCAGGCTGTGCAACAATAGGAATGACCCAAGTGCTGACATGATACACATCTGTGGGGCTAGCCTAAAGCCCACAAATAGCCATATCCCATGAATTCGCTGGACAAAACGATAACATTTGATAGACAACATTTGAAGACTTTGAATAAATTTAACTTAGTATGGGGTTCATCTTTGAAATTAAGTACAGCAGTTTGCATCAAGTACCATAAAAAGCCAGGAAAATCATAAACAGATAACAGAGTTTTTCTGGTATCTTTAGAGAAAATACGTATTTATGGCTTTGGCCATCTTCACAGGGTCTTAAAACATTCACTGACGTCAGTATACTTAAGCAACTGCTATAGCTGAAGATAATAAGCTCAGTATTTACTTTTCTGTACTTTTCTATGATCTATATTTAGTTAAAAACTTAATACCACTTTTCTGTCATTTTTAACTACCTATGAAATGAGTAATGCCCTATGATGTGATTGTAGCAGACCAAACTTATCATTTCCTGAAGATCGCTTGAAAGCAATGAGTACATCTCAGGGGTAAGCAATGAAAAACACAACCTTACCTACAGTGAGAGGAGTGACATATTCTCACAGAAGGGGAGGAAACCTCTTAATCTTCGATATCAATTTCATGTTTGACTGAAAGAGTTTGCTTACTTTGCAAGACTGCTGTTGTACATTTTATGTTTGGGAGACATAAGGAAAATTCCTATTTGCTTGAGCTGATATTTCTGCCACTGTCGTCCTTTCTCACACTTGGCTTATCACACCATGATATCTAAAGCCAGAGAGACAACACAGTGCTCTACACCTGGAAAATCCTGTTTAGAGTTAGGTGCTGTGATGGGCTGATCAGATAAGTCACTCTGGAGAAGAGTACATGTTTGTATTTACTGTTGAACCATGGAGGCTATAGAGAGTTGAATCTTTGGATTACAAATGTAATTGACATCTCACCACTCTGAAAGTCAGATCTAGAACTCCTCCTGGTGACAGTAGGCATTGGGCTTGCCTCTGAAGATCTAGATGTCCTGTGTCAGCATTCTGTGACTGACTCTGCATCTTCAGTACATGTTGCAGTTCTTTTTTTGTCCTTTATCCTATTCACTCCATTCTCTTCTTTAGAAACTCCTGAATTCCACACAGGGATGAATCAGTTATTGAATTTCTCTGTAATTACATTTCTATTGAATCTACTTTGTGCATTTATTGGACTTTGATGAAAAACAGTAAACTTAGCCAAAAGCTACTGAGCAACACAGGAAAGATAACTGAGTGTGGCAATTCTGTAATGGTCACTCATGATGGAAAATCTTAGCAAGTTCAATGGGATATTTTTCCTTTTAGATTCATCACAGTCACTTTTTTGGATTGCTCTCAGAGAAATATACTTACAAATGGAAATATTATCACAAGTTAGCACTGGACCCCAAAATCCAAACAAAACAATGAAGCAACACAGACTTTCCTTCCTATTCTGATTGCATCACTGGAACCACTGCCTAATAAAGGGATTTTGTTTGAAAAAACTTCCTTCTTTGTTTTTTTACTGTGCTGTGTGTCTGCATTCCTGTTCATTTGTATGCTTGATTAGCTGAAATCAAATACAATGATGCAGATCTCCAAGCAGCTATAAAAACTCAAAGTGAGCAATACTAATAGAAAAAAAAATATTCTGCATTGCAATCTTCATGAGAATTGCTGTGCAGAAAGAAAAAGAGCTGATGCAAAATCATGTATGTGTTTTTCCTTCATCTTATTTTGTCATTTTGTAAGAGAAGTTTGCTTTCTAGAGGACTTCAAACAGTCTTGTGAACAGGTAACAAAGGATGCACTGTTTGTGTCTCTGCCTCATGCACAGCTGTCCTCTGGCCAGCAGCTTGAAAGAAGCAGCTAGATTTTAAAAAATTCTGTAAGTATTAGTTGTGGGATTTTTTTCTTCTACCTATGATAGTCTGTGTGCTTTTGGTATTACTTTTGACTTTTGCTGACTTAGTCTTTTGTGGTTTTGGAATGAGTCCTATAGATTTTAAGAACAGGGAAGGTATTTTGGGTTTTGCAGGTGATGTTGTATCTTCTAGAAATGAATTGAGTTGATTCTGATTAGAGACATCAATTGAAATGAATAGAAATATATATATATAATTTTAAGTGCCTAAGATAAGAAGATTGGTGGAGATTTATGTCATCCTATATGTATATTCAGAATGTATAGCTTATGTAAAGATAAAATAAAATAATACATCGCACATCCGAACCTTAACCAAGAAAACTTCAAATCATTAAAAGAATCTAAAGGAACTTAGAAAAAAACCTAAAAATTTAAGGGTAAAGTGGCAATTAGTTAGCAAAATAAGAAGTACATAAGTAAAAAAGAAAACATCCTAAGATCTACTTTAACAACTATCATGCAAATGCCTCTTGCTATGTAGTTGAGGGACTTTTTCACTTTTGCCTTGTTGTCAACAAAATCTTGGCTAATCATTCTTTGAAAATGGGTAATATTTGACAGCATTGGAAGAGGTCTTGCAGAGTAGATACACTTTTCCATTACTAAGTAGTAAAGTGAAAGACTAAAACCATGACGAAAGTAGATGAAAGTTCATGAAAATTCTTTAGCTGAAGCTTATTCTTGAATTTAGTGTTTTGTTTTGATGTGGTGGTTTACTTAAATTACTGATTTAATCATGCACTTTTTGAAATCAAAGTTGTTGAAAAGTTCTGTGATTGGATTATGTGGAAAAGAAAGTTTGTGACTAGAATATTGAATAGGGATTGTTGAAATTGTTATTCAGAAATCTGAACAAGTAGCTGAAACACACGTTACTGGGCGTTTTCACAAAGAAAGCACACGAAAATACACGTTTGTAGCAGATGTGATGGCAGAAGTTTTTTGAAAGGTCAGGTCTGTGCATTTCTTTGATGCAACCCTTGAAATGCCTAAGGTGAAATGATTTACTACACTGTATTTGAGTTTTGACTGCTAACCTAAACAATATGTAAATAGAAAAGTCCTGCTTCCCTGGAAATTACGATAAGAGAGTAGCTTCTTGGTTAGCTGTGACCTCATGCTACTATCCAATGTTTGCCTAACAAAAATGAAATTAGTTTGTATTGCATGAAAAAAGCAATCAGATAATATCTTGAGTGGAAGACCTTGACTTAGACACATGTACTGTCTGTACTATAGAAAATGTTATGATTTACTGTATTTTCTGATTTACTATATTTCTAAGTACTTTGAACATTTTTTCATGTAAGGGCTGGTTTAATCTTGTTGACAAGATAAATAATGAGAGCAGGTCTGTGGCTCCTCTGAGTTGCTGTGGTTTTCTAATTTTCATTGGACACAAATTTCATCATAAATTTATTCTGAGTAGCGCTTGCCCCGTGTTTCCTGCAAGGTTTGCTGGGCTTGATTGACACATTATTAGTCATATTCTGTTTCATTTAGAAATGTGCTGTACAAAATTGTTGGGTTGTACTTTTTTCACAAATGTGAAAAAACACACCTGGGGTAGTTAATTGAATTGTCCGGTTGTTCAAGAAGGACAAACTCAGGTGATTTCTAAGCTTGACTGTGGGATGTGCCAGGGGGTGCTCTGGGGTTCTCCTGACCATTTTCCCAGCTCATATCGTTGCCTCAAAGTGTTACAGTGAGGCCAGAAAACTTTCCCTGACAGTTTTCAGAACTGCAGCTCTACAGCGAATCTATGGACAGAAAGTGTAGGAGAATCAAAGAAAAACCTGCCCATACACTCATGTACCTCCCGGAGCTGTGACATCTATGTGAGCATTTCCTGGAGGGCACTCTAGAAGACTAGGCAGTTAACAGAAGCAAAATGGCTTGGTTTCAGTTTGTTCTTGTTTGATCAAAAGTTTTTGTCAGATTCCGACCAAGTTTGTAGGTACTGCCTGGTAGTCAACTATCCCCAAACTGCTTTCATTCTTTCCTAGTCTATTAGGGCTCAAAATCACAACCATGTTGTGATGACAAAACAAGCTGCCACTTACACTGTGAGCTTTTATAACCATTTAGGGACTTGCTCCTAGTGCATGGCTAATAAAAAGTAACTTAACTAGGCTTTTACTTCTTTCATGACAGAATTACTCTGAATTATTCCACATTTGCCATGGACTAAACTTTCACATGACAGTTAATATAGCTCAGTTGCTAATCAGGAACTTTTCAAGCAGTAGCAATAACATTATTTGTCTTAACTCTTATATTCATCTGAAATTCCTTTCCCTGGACCAAAAGAACTTCATAACTACACCTAAGAAAATAATTTTCTTGGGTGATACATAAGTATAAAATAAAGAGGCATTATTGCTTCCTCCAGTCCCCACCACCAGCTTTCGAGATAGGAAAATCTATGTTTCTCAAAAGTTCTAGGCTGTGGTAGTCAGCTGTCAGCTTCTTACATAACAACACAGCAGCAGGAATCCTCACTAAAATTATTATGCTGTGAAGTTTAATTTATATTGGCCAATTCACCAGCATTATCATTCATCAGTTCAGGACCCACAGCACGAATAACTTTGAGAATGAAAGCTCTGAGAACACGTGTTAAATTCATCTAATTCATCTAAAATTTCTCTCCAAGGCCAGGAGAAGATTAATGCAGTCATGAAAGCAAAGGTCTGGCGCCTCCATCAGCTCCTTTTCCAGTTGCCTGAATGCTAAAATGATCACAGAAATTTCCTCTTAAGTCTCACTGCACAACCCACACACACGCACAGCTCCAACAAAGCGATGACTTGCAGCCTGCGCAAAAATACCCCTAACCTGCCTGGAAGCCAGCTGGCTTGACCTAATCCAAGCTCTGAAGCTCGGACTTGAGCCCAGGCTGCTCTGTCTTGAGAGTCAGCAGTGCCAGCAGTGCAGAGAAAGAGGCACGTGTCCCACCTCAGCTGGAGACCACGTCCTGCCTGCAGTAAAGTGGCTCCAGCTAGGACAGCTTCCAGTCGGGCAGTGCTCAATTTCAAAAACATCCATGTAAAAACTGGCATCTGCACAAATCACAAGTCTGAGGAAGTTCTGGAGATAGTTGTAACTGTGCTGGAAAGAAAAAAGTGGAAAGCCATGAGCTTGTTTGAAAAAACAAAGTAGCAACTAGAATTTGATTTTTTTCCTTCTGCCTCCTGGCAGGTGACCTCAGTGGATGCATGCACTGCGTGGCAGCATTCTCACTCCAGTTCAGTTTGAACCCAGTTTACAAACAGGCAGAAAGCTGCCTTCCACTGTTCCTGCTGAGCCATCCTACCTGCCTCCATCCCAAAAAACCTCAAGGCATTAAAATAACCTCTGATGCAGGCACTGATTCTCTCAAGTGTAGTAGCACACTCAACACATGTTTAAAGAGCTCATTAGAGGACAGAGTCAGCATTTTCCTTCCTTCAGCAGCTCCGAACTCCTGATGGTCCTTTTCCAAGCACTGATGATTTAAGTTGAAGTTAAAAACAAGCAGCCGCTTTCCCAACTCTTGTTTTAACTCCATCCTTGAGAAAAGGTGATAAGGGGCAATTTCAGTACATTGCCCTCCTCTGCAAGTACACATGAATTGTTTTATAGAAAAGGCAAAGCAAAAATGGAGAAAAAAGTTAGAGAGAGATTAAAATGCAAACAAAATAACTTATTAATATGGGAAAGCTGACATAATGCCATCTGGTTTATGTCTGGTCCCTATTTGGAGCTTGATCCTACCGGGTACTTAGTGCTCAGTCTGTTCCCTACGGCACTCTCCAGAGCACACTTAATGTTTAAGTGCTTTACTGGATCGTGGCCAGTGTGCTGAGCACCTCAAAGGAATCAGATCTTGCTTAATTTTTCTGGTTTGTAGGAAAAACTCTTTCCAGCTCTGAGTCCTGGCTCTGAGTCTCCGAAGTGAGATTTTTCCTTCTCCACTCCACTCCAACACCCATACTTTTTATTCTGAACAGTCAGTTCCAAGCAGGATTAGACCACTGGTTGCCCACAGTGGAAACTCCAGAATAGACCACTGGCCTCTGAGGAAACTCCAGGGGACAATATTTTCGCTTGAGCTGAGTTCCTACCTAGAGTTATTCAAAACTCCTTTTCCTCAGCCTGTGAAAAACTTCAGCTATAGAGCAGCAAGGAGAGTGTGTAATAAATTCTCGGGCATAGTCGGCACATACTCCAAAGGGGCAATAAGCTGTTAAATCAAATCAAAGAAATCCCTAGTAAACCAGAATTCGTGGTGTGTCTGACGGCACACACTACATTAAATATTTCAAGTCTATAACTCCAAATGTGGCTGTCAACATGATGTGCAACCTCCGTGCACACAACTTCCATCTCTTTCCAGTAATAGTGAATCTTTGTGAAGAGCTGCTGTAAATTACAATTACTAAGCAAATTTTCATATCTTGTAGCCAGATTTGTAACTAGTCTGAAGACTATGGTGAGAAAGGAATGAGAAAGCAAGCAGAGACACTTTTTGCTCTCATGGCAAATCTGCTCACGGTTTTAGTTTCATGGTCAGGCTGTGTAATTCCTCTATCAGCTGATCCTTAATGCTTTAAAAATCCTTGAGGTGCACACACTCACTGTGGTGTGGTCTCTCATGTGCTCTGCACATATTTGTGCATCCATGCAGGGGTGTGGGGGTGTGTGTGTATTTGTGGGGGGTGTGTTTGTCACCTGCAGTGCATCAGCTGTGGTGCTGAAGTGCAGACACCCAGCATTTTAGCCATGTGGAAAAACACACTCTCCAGGAACACCATGACTGCTCTCCTGCCCCCTGCTCCCTCTCCACTTCCACTACGACAAATTTTTACCAGCATTGCAAACATCTGTCTGTCTTCAAATATCTGATATAGTCTCTAAACAGCCAGCCAGAAAGACAGACAAAAATAAAGGAAACATTTACCTCTTTTCCTCAGATATAAGATTAGCCTAGGGCCTGAAAAAGACAAAAGTGTAGTCCTGGATCACTGATTGGATTGAGTCCACATATGTCCATACCCTCTGAGGTTAGAAATCATTCTTCACTGGACCAGAGCACTATGCCTCATAGGGCCCAAGAAAGCAGCTTTAAAATTGCCATGTAATTGAGTATGGGAAGATCTCTGACTTTTTGTTGTTATTGCTACGCTTTTCTTATACCCCTAACTTTCTGAGTGTATCTAGTGAGAAAGAAGCAATTCTATCACTGAAATGTAGCTATCTTAGGGATATAAAATGACATTTTCTGCCTGAGCTGCAATCAGGACATGGCTAGGGAGCACAGCACTCTGCATGGGAACAGGTGGGCTGCAGGCTCTTGATGGTAAATAGTAATTTTCAGGGTAGCTGGTACAAAGGACAGCAAAGCAGGAGGTTTTTCCTCTGACTCACACCTCCAGTGAATAATAATAATAATGATAATAATAATAATAGTAATACACAGCAACATTTTCACAGCACACGGAAACAGATACAGTAAGCACAGGTGACATAAGCAGCAGACTGAAATTTTATGAGCACTGTAAACAGAGCTGGGTATATGCTGGAATTTGTCCAGAATACTAGACACAGCATGCAGCCCTATCAAGAAATGGATCCTCATGGGAATTCCTGGCAGGTCTTTTGCTCCCAAATCCCCAACCAGGTGTTGGTGGGGCAGGAAGTAAGGGGCGTCTTCATCAGTTAGTGCTTGTATGTGTCCTGTGTGGGTGACACTGCCAGATTTCACTGCCTCCCCTTTACAACACATGCCTCTCCCCATCAGCCATAACCCACCACTAAGTTACCAGCTCATGTCCTATAAGCTCTCAGCTCTTATGAGGCCTTGTGAAACACTTGTCCATTGGACCATATGAAGACCAACTGCCTGCAATTACATCAGCTGGCAAAGGAGACTGTTATGCAGTGTTGGCAGTGTTGCCACAAAAGCCTTTTTGAAACACCATCTTTTATCAAATATCTTGAATTTTCTGCCTCTTTGATCCAGAACTTTCTATTAGTTTTAATCAACAATTTTCTTCTGCCTTGCCAATGGAAAAAAATCTGCCAGTGAAACCATTGGTGCTGGGATCAGTAGCAGCTGTTACGTGAGCAACAGGGAGCTGAAGAGCTTTGCTGCAATAGTGTTGCAAGAGGAAATAACTGTAAGATAACCATCTTGCAGGACTCCATGAAACCTGTGACATTGTCACATGGCTGGTGTCCTCCTCAAGCCTCCCGGATGGGTTTGTGCAAGTGTGAGAGGGGCTGGGAAAGAAAAGCTGTCTCCGAAGTGCTATCTATCTATCTATCTATCTATCATCTATCTATCTCTGTTCATGAAAACCATGGGTCCAGATATATCTTGTTTGGAGAGTGCCATTGAAGCCAGAGATTTCTCAATGTTGAGGAAAGCCTTGATCTTGAAAGCGTGCAGGAACACCATTCAGACTTCTGAAGGCATTTGCATTTGACGAGGAGCATGCCCATTTCCCAGTGCCTTTGCCAGCCTGAGTCTCCAGGACCTTCAGCCATTCAGACCTGCACAATTAAAGGAAAAACACCACTTTCAGCAGTACTAGCGACGGTCTTTGTTCCTTAGGTGGCACTGACATGAGTTTGGCTGCACTGGGTGTGCCAAGTGCTGATCACGGTGGGCTCTGGCTCTCTGGGTTGAAGCCAGGAAATGAGATCGGTGGCCTCAACTACAGTTCATGCCCTATGGCAGTCATAAATAGTATTTTATCTACTTTTTCTTTTTCAATCTCATGCTAATATTTTTGAATATCTTATCATTTTATTTTTTATGTTGAAATGTCTGTGATGGAATGGGTAACAAACTCTTTCTTTTAAACTTGGTAATAGAAGTTTGTTTTGCCCTATCCTCTATTTCACTGCATTGTACAAGACAGGCATCCCAAATTCTGCCTGGCTGACAAGCCCAGTTCTGCTTTCATGTCAAATAATTAGCAAAATCTTACACTAACCTAATATTTATGGTACACATTGTAATTAGATATGTCTTTGACTTATGTATGTTTCTGTTTAAAGAAACTTACGTATGTTTCTGTTTCTGTTTGGGGATGGGCAATTTGTAATGGATTGAGCATATTCGGAGTCATAATTGTGTACAGAAAGTAAAAACTTCTTTTTTCCTTTGTCTATTTGTGTCCAACAGAATTTTCAGATGTGATGCCTGTTTAGTTAGGGATTTTTTAAAGTCCTTTTACTGGAACACATTTCATGATTTACAGTCCTGCTCAAGTAATACTGCTGATTAAATTAACATTACCTAATAAGTGAAACTAGTAATGTATTTTGTCCAAATTAAATCTGCACCTTTAAGGAGAAGCAAATTGGTCATTAGAAACTCAGCAGAAACTCACCCCAGTTCTTATAATAAAAGTTACTGGCCAAATATGAATCTGGCAGTTACTTCTGAAGTTACGTTTGTGAAGAACATCTGTTAATATAAAAATATCTTGATATATTACAGTGGTTTAGCTGTAGTTAGTTCAGGAGTACTTGGTTAACATCTAAGGGAGGAAGGAGAATAAATGTCTTACATTTGGCAATCAGTAAGCCAGCGTTTTTACCCATTGCTTGGCTTTGGGTTTAAACAATGTTCCTCTGTTTTTGCTCAAGCTGCAGTAATCCTTCAGCCCTTGATGTCATGCATCCTGGCTTTTCTATACTCTTTATAATAATCTTTGAACCCTCAGCCCAAATCATATGCTATGAATATTCTTGTTTTGGAGTAGAGAGGCAGGCAATCACTTTAGACTGCAGGAACCCTACCCCTAACATTTCCCTGTGCGTCAGACATGGAGCAACATCAAGCAAAAGTAGTAAAAGAAAAACAAGTTTGAAAGATGGTTTGGGATGAGAAAAAGCAAAATGGGGGAGGATTAGCAAAAAATATTGCTTTTAAGGGTCAGAATTTCACTTCTTTTGAGGAGTAATTCAAACCATACCAAGAAAAGCCTCTTCAAGGCAACCGTTGGTTCAAGGTCTAAGCATGGTTGGACCCAGGGTTGAGGGTTGGAACACGGCTGGGGGTTGATCTAGATGATCTTCAAGGTCTCTTCCAACACAAACTGTTCTATGATTCTATGGTTCTATGAGTCGTTGTCTGACTGTTGGCAGAAATTGGTTCTGGAGAATATAGAAAATGGTAACATTACAGACAATCAGCTCAGGTCCTTCTTTCCAGGTGAAAATGGCTTCAGCATTATCAATCCTAGAGCTTACAACAATGAATCAGCAACATCAGCACTACTACCAAGTAATTATTTTCTTCTTCTTCTTGCCATGTGACTTAGAGTGTTTGTTATTCCTGTCCTACTCAGTCAGAATCTCTTCTTCCAGACTGTCAGCTTTTTATTTTTGGCCTTCTTACTTAAGCTTTTAAAGAAATTATGGTTCTAAGGGACACTAAGAGGCTTCCTTAGGGAACTGTTCTGTAAATCTTTGGAATTAGGATAAATAACAGCCTGTCTATGATATTGTTTAGTACAAGAAGCAATACAGGCTTTTCTTGGAAGACCTAATCGGAGAATATTGTCAGAAGTCACCTTTGACAATTTGACTGAAAACTAAGGGGGGAAATAGTGTTTGTCCAAAGATCAAAGACCCACCTGAGAAAAACTGTGTTTGTGCATTCAGCACAAAAGCCAGCTCCCCCCTCACACAGCTCCAGACACTGTTTCCAGTGTACGTACAGCCCTGGCTTACGGCTATCGCAATGGGCCCTGCAAAACAAGCTCAGTCCCTTCCTGCTAATTTACTAGTGGAGGAGGTTTTTTTCTGCCAGGCAAGTTCATTTGTCAAGGTGACCTTCGCAGCCTGCGCCGAGTGCTCCTGCAGATAAAGAAAGCCACCTCAGCGCGTTTGTGAAACCCAGCTCGGCGGCCCGCGGGCCTCCTGGGAGGAGGGACAGGGGTGTCGCCAAACTAAACCCTTCCTACCAGCACTCCAAGGATTTCTCTGTTCCACAATTTTTGTAGATAGGCACTGTACGTTTCGCAATCCTTTTTTACAGCTCTGTAAGCCCTCTCCTCTTGCCTGACTGGTTTTATGTCTAAATGGTCTTGAGGTTAAGTATGCTTTTTTGAAAAATCCCTATTCTGTAAATTAATGGTCTCCTAGGCAGAGGTAAGACCACAATTAAATCTTAATTGATCATGAATATAGGTAAGACATTTCACAGATCCTCTGCCAGAGCCCAGACAGAAGAAGCACATCTTCAGAGATCTCCTAAGGGAAAGTTTAATCTTCCGTGGCATCTGAGGAGCTGATGTCAAGTCTGGACTGCCTGGCCATGAAATACTATTTTCTTTCTATCTACATAGTTGCTTTCAAATACATCACTTATTAAACTTTAGGATATTGCCATTTTTATACCACAAAAAACAAGCCAGATTTGGAGCATGTGTGCATAATGTATCCCAGAATTAATGTAAAATCCAGCTTGGAGAAGAGCCTCTGTATTTTACTCACTACAGCTGGAATAGATCAATATATAGAGACTGTGGAAAGACTAGTCATGCTTCAGAAGAAACCAGCACACGGTTATAATCATGGCTGTTGAATTTCTGTGGAATAATTAATCCAATGATAATTATTCCAGTTCCTTCCTTGTAGTTTTATTTTCATGCCTGCCATATGACATCAGTTAGACAAGTCCTTAAAGCTATTCCCCAGCAGCCGTGACCTGTTAAAACAGGAGACTGTATTCAGAAGTGGAACCAAAGTAAAAGGAACATTTGTTTTTCAAGGGAAAAAAAAAAGTTTGGGTCAATCAGAATAATCTACAAGAACATGTTTTGAGCCAAGGAAAAAAACTGGCAAAAATCGGAAAAAGCTGAAACATTTCATTGCGGCATCTTCTAAATGAACAGCTTTTTTTCTAATTCATGTGGATTTAACTTTCAACAGAAAAGTAAAACAAACCTCTGAGATCAAACTGTTTATTGTTCTTCCGAAGTTCTACAGGAAAAGAAAATGTCTTTGTTTCAGATTAACTTTAAATGAAGACTTTGTTCAATTACTTGTTCGGCCAAAGCCCTGAAAAAAATCAGTTATTTACATAGCTAATTGTTTATGACGGGCATAACATTTAAATTTAGAAAAAGAACAGCATGAAACCATGTGTCACTATTTATCAGATGTATGGCATTCAGTATATCTGCTGAAATATTCTGTCATTATGTCCCATGTATGGAATTGGTTCAGAATTACTTTGTACAAACCATAAGACAGAATACACAAATATGAATAAAGATGCCAGGGCAGACAGATCCTCGGAGGGACACCTGTGTATATGGGTTCACCACTCTTTATTTTTCATAGGACAGATGTTATTAGGGCTCACCACTGTGCTGGTCCTGAAAGAGTGAGGCCAAAAAATTATGTTTAGACAGATTTACACAGTTTTATGGCAAGACTTTAACCCTAAATGCTTGGTTTAAAATTAGCTAAAGAAAATACTGTATATTTGGAGGTAAAATATGTTAAGTGCAAGGACACTGTAGCTGGAGGGTCACACTTCCCTTAATTTTAAATGTACTGATGCCCAGTGAGCAGTTATCCACTTGCAGCATTTAATAGCTCTCTGGTGAGTCCCTCACTGTTCTCTCCCTTTATGGACAGCAAGAGAGACCTCTCAACCATGGGTGAGCTGAATTGCTCTTTGGAGGTGACTTTCTGCTGGCTGTGGCAAGCAGCCTTCTAAGTCACACATCCTGGTTCAACATATAACATTAAATGAGAGGATGCAGCACTTCTTGAAGCATGGGGAGTGTTTTAATTGCTGACAGCAGCCGGAGGGAAGATGCACTCATTGTGAATTGCTGCACATGAGCCGACCTCCGTTTCCTAGTCTTCCTTCCCAAAAAATTTTTCTCTACCCCGCAGGCAGTGAGCTACAAGGAACATGGGTTGAAAATTTCATATTTAAAAAATGCAACCAAAGGTCACCTTAGTTTCTAGGAAAACCTAAGTCACTGTTGCTGATGATTGTACAAATTTCATCAGAGAGCAACCTTGGGAGAAAGCAATCCAAAAACTGTATTTACATGACACAAGGAGTAATAGTGGGGACAGTACATCACTTCACTAGAAAGAGGGAGATGACATCCTTGAAGGAAGCAGAGAGGGCAGTCTCATGACTATTCAGCCTAGAGGTTGCCTTTGAATGCCTGTAGAAAGTAACACTGTAGAGGTGTTTAGTTGGTATGATATGGGCTAGCATCGTTTCATACTTCCAGGCAAAGCAGCAGGAGCTTCCAAGCAGTTTCTGGTCACCACCACCATCAGCTGGATTTGTAGTGTGAACAGCCCCACAGTCCACTACCAAATTCCTGAGCCACGTTCGCTCTTCCTTGCAGTTTGTCCTTTAAAGCATGACCTCATAGTCCCTAAAAAGACCTACAGACAAGGGTAAATTACTAGAAGTTTTCAAAATTTTCAAGGATTTATGCAATCATAAAAGTTTCCCAGAAGAAAGAAAGGTGACATTAAGTCCAGTTTAAAACACAGAGCAAATTTAACTTCAAGATGAACTGTAAAACCAAACCACTTCTGGTTTTGCTCTTTTCTGCCCCTTAGGAAATCTCTGTCTGATTCAGGAAGTCCTTTCCCTTCTCTCTCCTTTGTTTCAGTCTTTTTTTTTCCCCTTTCTCTGATTAAATAACAGGCTTTCTTTTTCCTTAATTCTGCTGTAGGGTTTTGGCCTTGTCTTTGGAGGAAGTGTAGGATATCAAAAAGCTTATAACCAGCAAGTTAGCTTTTCCTCCTGTATTTCAGGCTGGAGGAATGATGACAGGAATGCTGTAAATTTGACAGACCCATTTAAGCATTTCAATGCATAAACAAAGGCTTGGTGGAGGGAGTAAAGTTTGACCAACTCATATGTTTTCCATGCTCAAGAGTTATTTCTTAGGGCTCCTTTGACAGCATTAACTGCCTGTGGCAGGGAATATTTTGCACAGCGTGTTTCCTCATCCCCCAGCTGCAGCTCAAAACTATCCCTGAATCTCAAGACTTTACTGATCTTGTGGCCACAGCCCAATTCTGGGCCACTATTCATATAAATCTGGTGAATGATTTTTTCAGTATTCGTCTAGACCCCCCACTGAGCATCCCACTGCAAGAAAGGCTTCCCCATAAATATCTGATTTCTTAACAGCTGTACTCTGGCTCCCTTCTCCTTCCTCTCTGGCTTTGCACACTACACTTCTCCTCTGGGTGGAGCAGCCATCTCCATGCAGAAAGAGCTCCTCATCAATTTGCATCTGGCCATTTAAGAGTTTCTGAGCTATGCTAATGGCAATCTCATATCCCTTCAGAAGAAAACACATAGGCTGGCTCTGTCTTTTTCTGAGCCACCCCACAGGGACTCTCCTGAATTACAGAGCAGCTTAGTGCTGATTACTTTTTTATTTCTCCTCTTAGGAAACGGATAAAAGGTTTAAGTTCTGACACAAACAGGAAAACATACTAAGAGGATTTATCCTGAAGGCATCTGCTCTTTAAATAGTGATGGAGCAGTGTCAGTCCGTTTCCCAGAAGGGCCAGAAGCTCCACCACTCTTTGTTCTCGCAGCCCTTATGTGACTAGAGGGAGAATATCCTGTCACAGGCTGTCAGATAGCTCCCAGAATATGCAACTCGGTGATTATAGGCTGAGGAGGGACTCACTGCCACTAGGAGCATGAAGAAGTTTGGTTTAGGAAAGACTCTGCTCTGCTCCTTTAAGGATAACACCAAGGCTCTATTCTGCTCTGAGGTAAGACTTTGTAGAATTTACTAAATCAGTAATTTCTCAGCCTTTCAGACCATGTTCCCTCCCTCTTGTTTTCTTAAAACAAGGAGTGACAGGAGGGGGAGCGAGCTGCCAGAGTTATCACTAGTGGAATTTTCCAGCTTTACCAGGCAGGAAAGGGGGGACAAAAAAAAAGATCCACTGTAGAAAAACAACTGGACACAGTGCAAGCGTAAGCAACTTCAAGAGGGGTATATGCATGCTTTGATTAACTCAAGCTGTATGAAAATATGCCTCAAGAATCTATTGACATAAACCCTTTCAAGGTTTTATTAATAAGGTGTGCATCTGGAAAGTTATACTTTGTTATAGTATTTTATTTTTCTCTGTTTAAAAATGTGTTCCACTGGAATAATATTCCAGAGGGAGAAGAATCTTCACTTCAAATTGGATTGTTCACAAATTTTCCCATTTTTCTTTCGTTTGATTTGAGGTCAGAAATTTGCCTTTTTCAACTTTTGCCTTCTGATGTCATATAGAGGTTTATGTCAATTATGTGGATTTCAGCTCAGTGTCATGGCCAGACTCTAACGTGTTCAAGAAGAGCTTTATACAAACCTAGCTATAAGGAAAAAAGAAACTTATGACTTGTTCCATGGGAGGAAAGCCAGGTCTGACAATTTAAGTGATGCAGTCATAGAGATTACACAGATAAATGAGCTAAAGGGCTTCTACATTCACAAATACATTATCCTAATCCTCATTTTTCGGATTGTGCTCAAATCTGGCTTGGTCCTGTTCACTTGGCAGGCAAGGATTTGCAGATAGTGCAGTCTCTTTCTAAGGGCTACTTTCAGTTTGAAAGTGTTTGTAACTGATAACCAGGTAAAAATCCAGAGTGGCAGGAGACTGGTGGGGAAGAGCAGCTAAAACTGTTTACCTCATAAGGAAAACTGGAGAAGTTCAAGGGAGCTGGAAACTAGGACTTGTCCACATAGTTTTAAAAAAACTGGAAGCTTGTTTATGTACTCTAAATAAATTAAAACAATAGACTATCAACCCAACTCTCACAAACAGTCTCTCTCATCTGTTGCACAAGGATTCCAGGAGATTTCTCTCCCACTGGCTGGCTGGCATGACACTTACAGCTCTGCACCTCCAGAGTAAACATCAGGAGTGCTTGAGGAGTTTCTTTTAGCTGTTCTTGATCTGTGAGAGTTTGCACATACTGACATGGCCAGTGCAACCTTTCTGGTTCCAAAGTCCCCCTGCAGCAAAATATCATGAGCTGGGGTCATGACTATCAGCAGAAATAATACTCCTTGCCTTGGGGAAAACTTTTCAAGGATTTCTTACCCTTTTGCTCCCTCTGAAGGGGCAGCAGGAGGCCTATACTGGGGATCAAAGGGAAGTCTGAAATGGCATCAGATGCTGCAGAACAGCACAAAATGATGATCATGGTCAAAATGATAAGTACATAATTGGTTTTAATTGATTTTGACCAGGATGAAAGAGAAACTATTTTCTTCTTCCCTTGTCAAATACGACGTCTCACTGAAAGGAAATCCAGGCAGCTAATATCTCTGGAGATTTGACTTTTGCTCCCTAGATTCTTGATTGATTTGTTTGGAAAAGATAATCAAATCAGCAGGATTATTGAGAAATTTCTACTGGAGAATTGTACTCCTAGCACTGATAGAGTTTCTTCAGTAAATACAGTGTCATTACAAGTCCCAGTGGTGTTCTGTCAGGATGGGAGATAGAGTTTGCTGGCATAAATGACTGTCCAAGCTCATTTTTCTGATTTTGTGACTCATTTTTCACATGAATAGAAGAAATCTGAAGGATCTCCCATCACTGGGTTTTCTCCTGTTTGCTCCCAGTGAAGGTGATCATGTATATGCCATGAAAAGGCAGCTCACTCTTAGATGGTAGGGCTTTTTAAGGCAGGGCTTTCCAGGACAATTGCAAAGTGATTCTGAATTCAGAAAGTCTCTGTGAGGCAGTTCTAAGATGATGATCAAATTCTGATGAAAATTAACCTAGCAACTCTAGGCAATATTGTATTTTCTTCAACTCTTTTAATTAATTCTTACTAGAAAGTTTCTTCAGATGCATTATTTTGGAAAACCTTAGGTGGTGAGCAGTGTGTAAGTTATCATAATGATACAGCAGTCTCTTATTTGACAGATCTTTCTCCCACCCAAATGATTCCAACTTCTTTGAAGAAACTCTGTTCCATTTCTTATCTTGAATTATGCTTTCATTAAGCAACTGATTAATGTTGATCCCCTGCTTCGTGTTGTATAAAATATTCCATTTTATGTGTTATCTAGACTTTTTCACAATGGCTTTTAGGAGATTACTAAAATGTTCCCTCCCTTTGTTGCCGTCTCTGTTGTGTATTCATACATTTATTTATATGTGAGTACGAATCCATATAAATGTATGGTAATCTTCCCCTTAGGATATTGTGAATGCATGTCATAAAGGAAAAAGAGATTAACAGTAGAATACAAAACAAACAGGCTGACTTTATGGCAGTCTTGCAGAAACTCCTGCCAAGCAAAAGAATAAATAACAGCTGTGTTAATCAAAGCCAAATTTAAAAGATAAGGAATTTAGGTGGTCAAAGTCCCAGAAAACTGGGCAAGATTAATGCCCACAGGAAAAGAATTTCAGGGGCAAAGAGTGTAATGATATATAATTTAGTTGAAGTCAAATTTTCAGAAGTTCTTCTTTGACTTAAATGCCTAAGTCAAAACCGACTTTGAGAGTAGGAGCATTTACTCTCCCTGTAAATCCATAGGGTTTGTGCTCTGGAATCCTTCAGTCTTTCCTGAAAGTAGGAGTTAGGCAACTGCCTGCCTTAGTCCCTTTTTGGAAGCATAATCTGTAGTCACCTGAAAGTCCAAAAACTATGCTGGTCCAAGCAGTGGCTGAATATCCACCTGGGCTACCAACTCAAAACAAACTAGAGGTACGAGCATGGTTATTCCCTGATTTACTATAAAACTATATATCATCTGGTTTGGATTAAACTCACGAAGATGTGTTAGCCTGTTCAAGATCCTGTGGAAGCACTTTGAATCAATTGTAACTGACGTAAATATAGCCCTTGACTGGAAATCATCCAGAGAGGGAGAGAGCTGCAGCAGTTCAGCCAAGATGCATTATAACAAAAGCATGGATAAGTAATTTGGTGTCCTCATGGGAAGGATAGCATTACAGTTTCACAACATTCATAAAGTGCCTCCAAGGTGAAAGATCTAACACAACCATTAAAAGAGGGATGAATGCCTGATGAATCTTCGCCTCCTATCGTGGATCATGGCTCTTATCTAGGCAGGTGCGGGAAGAGGAACATGAACCCAAAATGACAGAGGGCACAACAACAGCTAAGTCCTACTCCTTTGACATGAGCATGTGAGCTTCCAGACATGATTTACTAGGTTTGCATAGCAATATTAATTACTTTTTAGTGGTTAGCTAGCCAAGAATATGTACGGGGTTGCAAAGCTCAGATAGAAACTTCAGCCAAGCTCTGTAGGACTTACAGAAGCAGTCCTTCTACTCATGGTGTACCATAGCTTTAAGTCACGAACCAGCGCTTGTATTTTTAACCCTCATCTGTAACAAAACATCTGTGTTATTTTGGAGATCTCATTTTACCTCCCTCCGTAATTTTTATTTGATACCTTTGGAGTTGTGACCTGATGAATTAGCTCTTGCCTATATAATTAATTAAGTGCTACAGGGAGTGGTTGGGGTGTTTTGATAATTAGCAAATTCTGCAGTTATCTACTGCATGATAATTTGGTATCTGAGTTCAGACTCCAGGCTGTGACTGGCTGGGAAGTACTCAACACAGCTTAAAGAGGCAATTCTCCAAAGTCTTCTTTCCATTGTCCCAGCACAACATGGTGCAAACCCCAAAGAGCTTACAACAAGCCAGTACAAACCAGCAAATGTCAAAATAACCAAGAGTAATCTCTTCTTGTAATGCATGATGTCTACAAAAGGTGCTGAGGAAATTTCTAGTGCAGTTCTGGGCCATCTGAGGTTTCTATTTCCCGGGAGAACTGAACAGGCATTTTGTGCCTATGTTAAGATGCCTCAAGCTAAGATAATACCATCCCTCTATGTCTTCTGAGTCTTGAAGTCTTCCTCCCAACAAGAGCTCCTTTTGCTCAGAGAATTCCAGGAGCTACATCTTATTCGCCCAGCATCAATATTTAAAAAGTTAAGGAAGTCAAGCCCTATGCACAGGAGTCATTTGGCTGACTTGAACAGGGCTGCTTGTCGGATTCAGAGTTACTCACATCGCCAAGGTACTAAAGAGAGAGGCACCATATTTTGTAAATATTAATGGCCTCTGTAGCTCTAAGAGCTTCAGGAGCTGCAGTATATTTGAAAACCTATCTTTGAAATACTTGGCATGCTACAGCTTTCCTCAGAGTCCTCACGGATGAAATATTTGAGACAAACCTCAAAAATCATATAAGCAGGAGAACAAAATGGTTGTTGAAGGAAAACAGAAAGCTGCTGTGCATCATGTGCTAGTTTTCCCATTTAAAAGGTGATTTTTCTTGTTCTGGTACTTGCCTTTTTTATGGGTATTGTGAAGAAGTGTGTCTTGGTCTAACATTTCCAGCTCTCACCAGAGTCGTAGTGGTTTGGAAGCATCCCTAATTCATTTGACTGCTTGCATAGAAAGGTCATGTTTTTCACAGGAACATAGAACAAACATTTGGACACAATTAGAAAACTACCACTTAAGATCTAGGGTGTTGCCTTGACAATTCTCATGAAGATGTTCTTTCCATCTCTTTACCAAAAGCCTAGAAATCACTTTAAGATCACAGAAAACCTTTTATACCCCACTGACTGGAGCTGTATAGCCAAAGTACAAGAAAATGCTTTTTTTTTTTTCTCTTGACTTCTTAATTCCTCTATTGAAGACCTGAGAAAGTAACAAACTAAATTTGATTTTGTGGTCCATTGTTTCCTCTTAAACTGAGAATTTCTGTTCTTTAGAGACCTGTGATGACCTGCTTGGTGTTCCCTGTCTGTTGTTTCCGCTCTTCATTTTCAGCTCTTTTCTGTCATTTCTTATGATGACATTTGCCATCATCTCACCATGACCATTCGTAGTACTGCTAATGCTACTAGACTCATCTGGCAACTCAGAAGGTTCTTGCCAGCACAGTTTTGAACCTACATTTTAAATGAAAACTCTCTAGACCAATATCCAGTAGGAGTCTTCTACCAGCTTTTGATTTAAATTCAGCTTTATGTTTACATAGTTATGTTTGTATAATTACTGATGTCCTGAATAGGAGAGGTTATCAAATAATATACTGCAATTTAGTTTTAAAGTGAGTGAAACAGCCTAAAATTTTCACCAAAAGAAGATGAGTGAATTAGCAAGAAATACATTGTTCATTGTTTCCCACAAAAATGTAGGTCAAAAGCCTATTCTGGTACAGTTTTCTTCTTAAAGCTTGAAGGCGAAATGTGCACCACATCAGCAAAACTTCTATTGGTTCAGCTGAGCCAAGAGGATTTACTTCTGTTAATATTGCCTGGCTGTTTGGGATTTTTTAGTCATTAATTTTTGTAGAATGTAAAATGTCCTCATTGCTTTGACTGAGCTTTTTACAAATATTTGGAACTGAGTGGAAAGAGGGGCTGGTGTGTGACGACTGCTGATAAGGAAATACAGCAGTCAAATCCTGTTGGAGGAACGTGTGGGAATACATCCACCAGCTGCAATGCCCATCCCATGCCCTGTGTGTTTGGTCCCCCTGTGCTGCTTTTGTGTCACCCCCTCCCTGCACAGAGAGCCCTTCTCAACTTCTCTGCTTGCTACACCTCCACACAAATCTCTCACCCATCCCAGCAGCACTCGATTTCTGGAAAATGGAAAAGGAAGGGAAAGAAGCAGGGTTGAGGGACATCTGCAGACAGAGAGATGGAAAGGGAGACAGAATTAGAGATGAGGCCTCGAGCTGCTTCACGTAATCAACAATAAAGTCACAGACTGTTCAGGACATCAACAAGAGTTTCCATGTTGGTGTACTTTCCATCAGTTTCCAGCTGATGTATAACCATTTTTCTTCAGGTAAAAATAGAAACCCAGTGCTTTGAGATATTCTCCAAGAGCCATCTTCTTTATTCATTGCACATTCTTTATCTACACTGCTTTTTAAGCAGCAGTCTCATTAACAAAAGAACATACTATTCAGCAAGTGTGGAACACTTTCCAAAGTAATCCATACAATCTTTACCAATGTACTTGAGTGGCAAAAAACAGAATTAAGCTCACATCTTGATTTTTATTTGGCCACAGAATTCTCCAGCAAATTTTTTGTTCCTTTTGACTGATTCAGTATAGCACAAAGTACGAAACAGCACAGAAAATACAAGCTGAGTGTCTGGAATTGCCAGACAGACAACCAAGAACTGCCGAGAAAAATTTAAGTGGCATTCATTTGCTCATGAAGTTTTGTGATTTGTAATAACTTCACCCTTAGCAGTACCACAAAGAAGAATGTTCTGAATTTAAACATAAGGGATAAATTAAGCCAGTGGGGTTGTAACAGTTTATTGCAATCTGAGAATCTGATCCAGGATTTTCATGACAATGTGAAGTTGTTCATCACTGTCAAAAAACTGAAGAGTATCTTGAGTGAGTATGCATTTTTTTCAATAAAATAACTTTAAAGGTTGTGTTTTGTTTAGCTTTAAAAGTTCAGTGTGTTGCTTTACATTACTTCAGTCCAGTCCTGTAAATACTATTAAGCAAAATGTTCAAAACTTTTTGTCATGAATAGCATTCATGACGAAAATGTAAATGAATACATTAGAGTTTACTTATTCATATTTTGTAGCTCAGCCATGGCCTTCAATATACATTAAAAACATCTAAAGGAAAAACCAGTAAGTCAAGTAATGCTTGTTTGCTTAGGTCCTGAAGCCTTTGAAAAAAGTGTAATGGGTGGAGTGGTGACATTTACTTAAAAGCATTCATTAATTGTAGGAAGGAAGAAAGTAACAGCTGGACTTCACTTAAAACTAAGCACAAAGAAAACTTCAAAGACATATCACATGACTTCAAGCTCCTGTTTAGTTTATGTGTTCACTCTCTAGATGTATCTGCCTCCCTTCATTGCTTATATCAGGACCTTAAAGTGCTTACACTTGCAATGTATGTAGTTTCATTAGATGCCTTCCAATAGACAGTATAGTCCAGTTCTTTATGCTATTACCTTAATTCAACCAAAATGGCTGACTTTGTCTTTTGAAGTGTTTCAGAAAGTCCTATGAATACTGTGAGTTTCTTAATGATAATAATCATGCTGCTCGAAAGGATAGCTCCTTTAGAGTGATATAAAAATAAAAATGTATATTCTTTCACGTTTCCGTCATAAATGCAGGCAATGTTAGAAGATGTATTGAAAGCTGTAGAAAGTTTGACCCCTTATGTTTCAGTGCTTCATTGTGTCTGCTGAGTATTTTAATATGTATTTTTCTTTAAAAACTCTAATTTGTGGTTCTAGAGCCAAAACTCTTCTAACGTTGTCAAGTTTACATCCCCCATGCATTTTACTTGGTTTGCTTCTTTGCTTGGTGAATGATTCAAGCCCCATTGGAGCTCTTGAACCTGTGCATTTCCTGGAGTTTTAACTCTATCCTGTTGTGTTATAAATAATAAATCTGGCTTAATGTGCGTTGTGGGCAGAGGCTTATCAATTTTATTGTGAAAAAATATTCTGGATTAGTCTGCACATTACTCTCCTCCTCCTTCTATCTCCTTGGTATTTGTAGTTGCGCGCACAGGGATGCACGGTGGCCTGAGGTACTGCAGCTGACATGAGACCATGCTGCACCCAGGGAGTGTTTACAGGGCTGCTAGTTGCCGCAGAATGACACTGCCAGAGCAGGGAGAAGCAAAAGAGAATGACAGCTTTTCCAGTGCCTTTTGTGAGATCTTCCTCACTGCTACAGCTCACTGAGGAGCGAATGAGTGCATGCATCACACTTTGTGCAGTACCAGCGTTTAGACAGAATCTAATGTATTTGTGCTTCCTGCTCTCCTTTTCCTTCATGTTACTCTAAACCATCTTTGCTTGCTACTTTGGATAAGACACCGGGTAGCTGCTTGCCCTAAACTGCAGAACAAAACACTTCTGCCTCGTGTTGTGTGCTTTCACTGAGTGATTCATGCCAAGGACTGGTAATGTTATAGTAGTAAACCCAGGGCTGCCACACAACGTCTTTTCAGATTCAGTCCAGGTGGAATCTGAACGATTTCGGGGTGCTCAGCTAACTAGGATCTCTCTGGGTGAGTGCCAGATGGAATTTATGGAGGCATCTACTCAACAGGAGTGGCTAAACTGTACAGTGCATGCACAGTAAGCCTGATGCTTGTGGAGCCTTTCGTCAGCTCTAACTGATGAAGTGTGACATCCAGTGTGTTCCATGCTCAGACACAAGTCATTTGTACTGTAAAGGCACAATAGAGCAAACCTTTTTCTGGAAGCACTGGATTTTCTAAGCTCACAGTACATGGCCTATGTGCCTATGTTTCCTTCTGGAAAACTTTGTCCTGCCCTGGATACGTGGGTTTGTTTTTCATATAAAAGAAATTGGTCTTAAGCGAGCATCAACACAACAAAAGAATTTGTCACTTCTAACAATAAATATGTGTTGGAAATGTTTAAGATGTTTGAACCAGTTGCTCATGACCAGCTTGTGCCTCCTGTAGGCATGTCCAGATGTTTCTTATCTTGCCCATACCCACTGAAAATTACATGTAACATATTCATAACATATTAAATGTAATGATCTGTTGTGTTATTTAGTCTCCAACATTGAAAACTGGCTAATGCTGCTTCCTCTTAATGTATATGAGAAGAATTCTTTCCAATTCACTTGAAAAAAAAATGGTTAACAGAACATACTCTTGTTAGTGTTAATCATTTGGGAACCCCTTCTGCCCTTTAGCAATAGCTTTGTTAGGAGAAAGAAGATGAAATAGAGTCCCTTTCAGATTTTGACAGACAGATTGCAGCCATGCAGTGCACTGTCTCTGTTGCATCGGGCCAATGCTGAAGTGATGTGATTGCCAGTGTGGAGGAGAGGTCTGGGTTATGTCCCCAAAGGTCACTGTTGCCAGCAGGCAATACCTAGAGAGTATATTCCCTGAACTGCCCTAGCTCAAAGGGTTTGATTGTGAGAGCCCCCACACTGAAACCCACAAACAGAGAGAGATTCTTCTGCAATCTCCATGCTTGGCTGAAGAGTGACCACAATGTGGCCTTTGTTACAGTGGGGGACTTCCCGGCCACTTACAAAGAAGTTGCACAAGACAGTTGAAGAACCCAAGGTGAAACGCATTTTTAAATGTTGGCAGGTAACACTGGCATGCAAACTCTGCAACTCAATCTCCTAACATCTGTTAGTACCTTGATGAATTGCAGACAAAGTAAAATGTAATAAATGAAACTTTTAATTCCTGTAAATCTTACAAATCTTTTCTCTTTTAAGTCTTTAAATCTTAAGATTCATTAGACAAGCCTTTTTGGTCCAAAAAATCATAGAAGCATAGAACACCCTGAGTTGGAAGGGACCACAAGGATCATTAAAGTCCAGCTCCTGGCCCTGCGCGTGACAGCCCCAAAAATCACACCATGTGCCTGAGAGCATTGTCCAAACTCTTCTTGAACTCTCAGGCTTGGTGCTGTGACCACTTCCCTGGGGAGCCTGTTCCAGTGCCCAACCATCCTGTGGGTGAAAAACCCTTTACCTAATATCCAACCCAAACCTCACCTGACACAGCTTCATGCCGTTCCCTCATGTACCATTGCTGTTCACCAGAGAGAAGAGATCAGTGCCTGCCCCTCCTCTTCCCCTCATGAGGAAGCTGTTTACTGCTGTGAAGTGTCCCTTCGGTCTCCTCCAGGCTTAAAAAACCAAGTGATCTCAGTCACTTCTCATACAGCTTTCCCTCTAGACCCTTCACCATCTTTGAGGACCTCCTTCGTATGCTCTCTAAGAGCTCACTGTCTTTCATATATTGTGGCACCCAAAACTGCCCCCAGCACTAGAGGTGAGGCTGCCCCAGTGCAGAGCAGAGCAGGACAATCCCCTCCCTTGCCCGGCTGGCGATGCTGTGCCTGATGCCCCCAGGACAGGGTTGGCCCTCCTGGCTGCCAGGGCACTGCTGCCTCATGTTCAACTTGCTGTCAACAGAACCCCCAGGTCCCTTTTCTGCGATGCTGCTCTCCAGCATCTTGTTCATCAATCTGTGCATATGTCCAGGCTTGACCCACCCCAGATGCAGAACCTGGAGTAAAATTAAAGTTGACAGAAACATATTTTGAAGAATCTTTTGTAGAATACAAAAACAGGCAAAATAGAGAATTCCCGTGTTTTGAAATCTAACCGATACAGTAAGGTGATAGCTTATTTTCAAACCCATCTTTGTTAACAAAGAGCAATGACATTCACGTGCTTTTTGAGTTCTGCTGGGCCACAGGATGAGAAAATTAACAATAAAATAAAACCCTCCTCTGCCTCTAATTCAAATACTCTCTTACAAAGTGGGGCAGGATGACAGCACCAGTGAGCATGACAGTTTAAGTATTTGTTATGCTAGATGCTAGAGAGAGGAAAAGGAAACTTTAGCATCCACTGTCTACAACTTGCCTAGCATCTGCAGATAATCAGAAAGAGAAGTGTGTAGATGGAGTTGGGGGGATGTTGTCTGATATATACCCTTCTCTGTGATCAGAAGCCATGAAGCATGGGGAGAAGGAAATAAGCAGACCACAAACAGTGCAGGAACAAGGTCACCAGGAAGGAACCAGAAGATGAGAGATTTGGGTCAAGAGTGAAGTGTGCACAAAAATACTATTTTCCATTGCTGGACTCTTCCTTTGCCTGGAATTTGTATACATTTTATTTAGAAGAAAGAGAAATAATGGTACATGACTGACCGCTAACAATTTAGAACAGTTCTTAATAAGGAGGGATAAATGTTGTTTCCCTGTCAATGCAAGCTACCATCCCCTTTTTTACATTTGGGAAGAGCCGAGCAAGTGGTTATACTGATAGAATGATTGCAACGCGAAAAGGTGGGTCTTCGTCCTCCAGTGGACAGGACAATTTGCTTCCTTCACCTTTCCCATTCCTATAAATGTGACTAATTGTGGTGAAGCAGGTTCAGGACCCACTGAATGAAATAAAGGATAACAACCCAGAAGAATAAGACGTCCTATCCCTTTGTGTAAACAACAATTAAGTGCTGTTTTTAACTGCAAGATGGCTTTATTGCTCCCATTTGTTTTATGGATTCTTTACCATCCATTACTTAATTAAACTCAAAATACAAGCCTGGCTTTATCATTACTGAGCCTGTGAGCAATCATTAAGTGTCACTGAGCCAGCTCTCTGTGTGGTTTTACAAACCTTTACTTTGAGGATAGGATAAGAATAGCTTATTGGATCGGTCTTGGCTATCCTGAAATCGATAGGTGGTATCAGATCCTGAACAGCACACTACTGCAGTACATGTGGAAGATAAAATGTAAGGTCAGGAGGCCTGTTTAGTTGTTGCATTTCATCAGCATTATAAACATACACCAGGCTAAAACCAGTCACACACAGCTGAATCAGCTTTCTAGTGCCCCATGGAAATACCCTCCTTCCCTGCAATAATCTTTCCACAGAAATCTTTCTAAATGATATCATCATATTTCTCCTTCCTGGCACTCCTTAACTCTTTCTCCAGTGAATATCCAGTCATAGAGGAGTTCTTTGATAACATTAGTTCTTATACACTTTTCCCTTCTTTTTCTTCCCTTTATCAATGTTTTATGTGGCTTTTTTTTTTTATTTTATTCCACCCTGAAAAACATTTCAGCTCATCCAGTGGAGTTGCTAAAATTTTTGCTCAGTACTTTTAGGTTCATATTGCTCTCCCAACTTTTTCCATCGAGGAAGCAAGGATCTAAGATCCCTCCTGTGGTTAATTTAATCAGCATTTCAGATTAGCAGTGAAAATAGTATGTGTGTGAGGGAACAAAAGAAGCTGAGCATGAACTTCGTGATCGCTGCTTACCTTGGTTTACAACTTTTCTGTAGGAACAACAGAATCAGCTTAGCAAAAACTTTTTATTGTTCTAAACTTCTCTTCAGACACTGATAAAAAAAGACCAAAAAAAAAGGACAGCTTGAGGGTGAAAAATGTGTCAGGAACAGAGGTTTTCTTCTGCAAGAATTCCCAGGTAACAGGCAACCCGGGCTTCTTGAGCCATTTCTGAGACAGGCAGGCAGATTGCTGAGTCAGTGCTCTTACGGTGCCCTTCAAGAATTAATTAAAAGCAGTGAAGAATATGTTTTGGTTCCTCAGTAGGATTTTTTTTTCCTGAAAATGTTTTGAGCAGCATTGGCTGGAGGAAATGGGAGACAACTGCCATTATCACATAAAGGCAAGACCACTTCCTCCAGGAAGGCACAGGTATATAGGTCAAAACGGCAGCTGGAAGTCTTTCAAACACATGAGCTTTTAATAGGCAGACTCAGAATAATTGGAGAAGGTTTGTACCAGACCACCTGGAAGCAAGCTTCAGGTGTTTACCAAAAAGGATAAAGCACCTCTGCCTAACCTTTCTTGTTACAGGAATTTTACACAGCTTGGTTTAATCCGGGTTGAGATAACAAGCCTCAAATATGAAGTTCTCAGGAGACTTTGTTCAGCTGATTTTCCAAATAAGCTCTGTACTTGTAATATTGTTGTAAATGCACATTAATTACCCAGGAACCTTAGACATATTTGGCAAAGCTGGTTGCCACAGCAGTTGTTGCTGTGCTACATGTTCTATTTTGCATTTAGCTTTTTGGTATGGTAATATTACAAAATAAGCACACTCACTGTGGGGAGAAAAGCAGCAACCCACCAAGCCTCTTTCTTCCTAATATGGTGAAATAGAAAGCCTTGGTCTGAGCCAGCTGAAAGTGCTGATGGAGTTGAAGCCCAAGGATCAGTGTGGTGTGGCGCCTGAAGAGCACAAAGGTTGTGGTCAAGATTCACACTGGGAGGGCAGGAAATGTTTAAATTCCCTGACCATGACTAAATGATGGGAACCAGTGATGCTATCAGGGGTGCCCTCTTCTCATCCCAGCTCGTGTTTGATTCCAGGCTGGTGAGAGCATTCCTTTCTGTGATTGCTGGCTTGGGAGCTCTGGGCTGTGCAGTATAGCACATGTAGGGACTTACATTTCACAAAGGTTTATATGAAGCAGGGACATGAGTTTCTCAGTGAGCAGCAGTGTGGGGGTCTCAGGCCCCGAGCTGAAGAGGAGGCTGGTGAGGGACAAGCTGTGGCAGGAGGACAAACACCAGGCCTTGGCATCTCCTCTGCTTGCACAATGTCCAGTGAACAGGGGTCCCAAACACCATTAGAGTACCAGGAAGTTTTGCCTTGTCATTATTTGTGTTCACTATCACCTTTTAAAGGAGAGAGCTCAGGTTTTTACAGCAACAAGCAATTGGTTGGTGGGCACTGTTTCCCCTTCCCACCTAGCTCCCAGCTCAAGAGATGGGGTTTTCTGGCTGCTTCTCAGGGGTTCTGCTTCTGCTGGCTAAAACCTCTGCATGGTACAGTATCAACTCATCACACTTAAGTGATCCTTGCTTTTTTCTTACTCGCTAGTGTGGGGAAGAGACATAGGTGAATCCATAAAAGAAAGGGAAATCTACAAAAAAACCCCAGAGGCTGACATGTCCAGATGCATAATTCCAGGGGTTATAATTCATCGGGTACCCCAGTCATGTGAGGCTTTAGGAACCAAAGCCGACTGAAACTCACATCTCCCCTGAGGGAGAGCTACAACGAAAGCACTCAAATAGCTTTAACCACACTTGTGTCACAAATTCCTCTCACATTTGGTGACTGTGGCTTGTCATAATTAAAACAATAGCAGTTTCAGCACTGTGTTTTAAAGCAAACAATCTGTTTATGAGGGGAGAAAAGGAGAGAAACTCTGAAGACAGCACTTCTCTTCCCAGAGAACGTGTCTCCACCACCCCATAGCATGTTCTCTCCTGCTGCAATGTTGTCACTCATCAGAAAGGTTTGCTTCCCAGCTTTGCTTCCAAGAGCACAGGGGCTGATTTGATTCGTATTACACCTATTAGTGTTCAAAAAGAGGAAAAGGCCTGAGCTTTTCCTTTTATAAAGTTCGATTATGTCCAAAGCTGAATTTGTTGTGCTCCGTTGTTTCCACCACAGCTCCCCAGCTTGGAGCTCAGACCTAGCCCAGAAGGAACCACCCAGATAAAGTGAGGAGGCTCTACAAGCCCCAGGGAAGCAGCCAGCCCTTCACTGGTGAGGAAGGACGAAGCAGAGGCAGCAGTGCAATGAGGGAGAAGCATGCTCAGTCAGCTTTATTAAATAATACATTGTTTATACATTCATTAGGAAAACTTTGATAAGGAGGGAAACACTGAAAAGGAAATACCTTTTTTTTAGTGGAGTAAAAGTGATGCCTGTGGTTTGAAACAAAGGCGTGTTGGCAGGGTAATGCCATACAGAAAAGGAAGAGAAAGGGAAACTGCATTTGAATTCATTCAGATAAGTGAAGGTTCAGAAGACCTAATGTCAGAATTTTCCATTAATTCCTGTGGTCTAGCTCTGTGCCAGAATTGTGTTACCTCCTAACTCCTTTGTACAAATATTTTTGTGGTTATTACTACTGATTACTATATCTACTGCAATTACTTGTACAAAAGCTGTTTACAGTATTGCAGCCATAATAATGCAAAAGAGCAGAGTCAGATGATTTTCATGGTGGGTGTTATACGAGATTTTAAATGAATTTGTGTAACAGTCTTCAGCTGCAATACTTACAGTAGGGAAAAGAAAAGAACAAAAGAGTAATGAGCAAACTTTGTTTTAATTCAATCACTGTATTGAATCTTAACTTGAAACTTGATTTTTAGTGAATCATAATTTTTTGAACCTGTGGTCAAAACCTTCTGTCTGACCTAGAATATACTATTTTAATTCAAAGTCAAATTTTGTTTAAAATTATTTTATTTTAACTTAATTTAAGAAAAAACCTCAAATCTTTTTTAAATTGTTTTAAAATAAAAGGTAATTATTCTTCCAAATTAAAATATTTCAAGGAGTGAAGATGAGTTTGTAGAATATTTCAGTGTTCCCAAGTCTCATTGTTTTTTCCCCAGAGAAGTTTTCACTGAAGCATTTCAGCCAGTAAGGGATAGAAAGAGAAACTGAGGCACAAAGAAGTGAAAATAGTTTTCCAGTGTCTCATTAGATGGATATCAGTATTAGAAATAGAAATTGAATTTCCTGAGTTCCCTCTAGAGTGGGAAATACTGAAGGACATTAAAGAGATAAATTATTACATTCAAAATACACGTCCATCCATAATTGTTATGAGCAACGGAGACCATGACAATTACCAGAACTGTGTACTTGGCCTCTGAAATCTTGTTCCCTTCTTCCTGGTCCAGTCACAGGTCAAACCCTGGTTGCCCGCTCCATTTGCATGGCACAAGTTAGCACAGATAATTTTAGAATAAGACAATACTAGAATAATAATTAGAAAGATAATTTTATTTGTATGGCTCTCTCTTTTCAGAAAGTCTCTCTCTCGTTGTCGAAGAATTAACAGGATGCTTTCCAACGAGTCAGCACCTCCTGCATTCAGTCGCTCCAATTCACAGGCATCCATGGACAGCACTTCCATGGAGGACTTCTGGTGTGAAGTAGAGAGCATCAAGGAGAGCAGAGAAGATGGATCTGAAGAAGCGATGCTCTTGGAGTTCAAACCTGCTGATGGTGAGCTCACAAAGACTTCTTCCTCATACCTTGCCTTTGCCTCCTCCCTAAAGAGTCATGCCCCGATCTCCCTCCTCGTGTCACAGTCCAAGCAAAAGTACTAGGCTGGGTCTGTGATCGTAGCTCACTTCTGAACATCACAGTCAATGATTGTCAAGAAACAATAATTCAGTCTGGTTTATGCACTGGAGCCAGTAATTAACTTCTGAAGTAAGTTTCTTTGTATTGATTTTATTTGTGCTTTGGGCAAACAGATATGGTGTAATTCAGAGAAGAAAGGCACTCAATGAAAACTAAATTTCCATCATTAAACAGACCAAACCAAAATACTGAAAGTAGCAAAATGTTCATTTAGTATGCTGGAATTTTAAATTTTCTGGCTTTTGGTAGGATATGATTCAGAAGTTATTAAAGTCCTGAAGCAGTTTTTGGTTAGATGTCCTTTAGTGCTACCAGATCAGGAATTTGATATCTGCCTGTTTCTCTGAGATTTCCCAATTAAGACATCATTCAAGGAGAGTTTAGAGATAAGTCTGAATGTATGGATGCCTACAGATGTTAAGGCTCCCCACTTGGCCAAATTCATTCATCACTTATACAACGTATCCTCAAGGTATTAGTACCTTGTTCTGTTACCTTCATGTTTTCCCCTCTCTTGTCAGGTACTGTACTTGGAAAACCATGCAATAGTGTGCGCTAGCTTGTTGCAATGCAGCTTTGTGTTATCATGATCTGATAACATCTAGAACAGCAGTTCTCTTTTTTTTTTTCCAGTTAGGACCCCACTCACAAATGCATTATATTGTGTAACACAAAATACCAGGTGTTACTATACAATGAAACCAAATTTCTTCAGAGGTCGTGACCCGCTGATAACTGCTGCAACCCTCCTGTGGCTCCTTGCCACTCCTCTGGTAACTGCTGATCTAGGGATAGATTTTGAAACGGTGGCGTGTTCCTTCCATACAATTATTAACATGAGTGATGATGCATTTTTTTCGTACCTTGACGTGCAATGGGATGTCATTAATTCTGCTACCAGGAAAAGTGGTGGAGAGGGGGGAAAAGTACTACTCTGTTAAGCAATCAAATATGCAACCAGTCATGGTAAGTAACCCACACAGAGGTATCTCATTCCAGCCATGTACTGCTTCCATCAGAAACACCTCCCATTCATTTGTTTCCAGCTGGGCTCTTCTGGAAGCAAAGGGACAAGACCAGTTCACCAGAAATCTTGGTCTGCTGTGAGGGTTATGGTCGGTCAGCTTAAATCCAAACTGAACTCCTCTGTTCCTTATTGGTAAAAGTCCTGTCTGATCATACTCTTTAGCTTGGAGACTCCAGAAAGAGATTGTGAACCTCTTGGTGCCTCTTCCATGCAACTGTCAGGATGAACTAACAGGTGTCCCTGACTTGTCTGCTCATTCAGGGGGATGACACAAATCTGTGAGCTGCCAAGCTGGATAACTTTGTAGGACAAGGCAACTCAGGAGCTCATTTTCCAGAAACTTTTCCATCAGTTTCATCATTGCTGAACTAAATCCTCTCAACAGCCCAAACTCTGCTGCAGGCCCATGTTACCCTTTGTCTGATTATGCCTCATTACATTGCATTGATTTTTCCCCCTCTGTCCTGAATTAAAAATGAGACTGCAAGTCAAAATGCAATACATCTCCACACTTCATTTACCTTCATATTGTTGTCTTAAACATATATATATATGTATTGCAGTGTTTGTCCTAGTTATCAACATCAGGAATATATTCAGTCTGGGATTATAAATCTTGGAAATAATAGTGAGTTCTATTAAGGTCCTAATAGGATAATACTCCTTGCCAACGATCAAAACACTAAAAATCAATGTGGAAACCCTAAGGGCAAAATAAAAGCAAATATTCATCACCCTTTTGAGATGTCTTTGAGAGGAAGAGGTGAAGATCCTTAAGAAGGAGGCCAAAATGTGATGGAAGCCAGGCAGGCACAACTGTCAAAACTTCAACGTGATTTGCCAGACATCGTGTGCAAAGGGCAGACAACAACACGCTTATTCTGTGATGTTAGCAAATATAATCAAAAAAAGAACAGAAGATCATGACAAGTGACACAAGGGATGAAAGTGCTGGGGAGGAGAAAATCATGGGGTATTTAAGATGCCCATGCTGTGCAGAATTGCTTTACAACTTTTGTTACAAGGCTTGAAGGCTGTGAGTTATTTAAGGTTATATCTGTGAGCTATTTCAGGTTATATCTGAAATTCAAAGCAAGACAAGCCTCTTCCCTAGCAAACTCTATGACAAAAAGAGAATTACCCTCTCAATTATCTGTTTATCTTCTGGTGGAGCAGAATCAAACACAGTAGCAAGACCCGGCTGTATAAGTAGCTAACACTATAAAAATAATGCTTTGTAAAATAACAAGGCGGGGGTTAACCGTAATTTAATACCAGTGTGTCATAAAATTTTGAGTGTTTTTTAATGCATAAATTTCTTGTCTTTAGTAGTTTTACTCCTCTGATTGCTGTTGCTATGTTAGTCTATTGTTTGTGAATGGTTGGAACAGGAAAAGGGCAAAAGCCAGAGAAAACAAGTCACAGGGTGATTAGTAAGCAGGCAGAATTTCATGTCTGCCCTGCTATTTTTCATAGCAAGTTTGATTACAGACTCAGTTCTTGGAAAGAATATGTCAGGACAAAAGGCAAAATTAATGTAATTTAAAAGTCGAAACGTGGACAAATGTGGCTCCAGCAGTGGCACACAAGAAAGAGAAGAGACCTTCTTAGAAAGAAGAGTGAAAATGGCAGGAGAACCATCGGTTCAAAGCTTACAGAGAAGGAAAAGGAACAGTATGTCATCCTGTCTGTGGGTACAGAAAGGATAAGAGCCGAGACAAGCTATTTAATGGGATACAGGGCTGGTCACACCCCTGGCTAACACAGAGCAGGGAGTTTAGAAGCAGCTATTTTTGTAGTGCTTTGTAAAGAGGCAGGGCAGTTAACAATGAAGTCAGTGATGGCACATGTATAAGATACTTTTGCTTGTCCCTACAGCCCAGTCCTGTAATTTTCTCTTTTGTGTATCTAACTGCCAAAGTGCAGCAAACTGGTGTCCATCAATCAGCCTGCATTCTGATGTCAAGAAGAGGCAATAAAGGGAGAGTGGAAATACCAACCTGCCATTAAGACTGGCTCTGGGACAAGAACAATAAGTGCATTGACAAGTTGTTTTATAGAACATGCTGCAAATTAATCCATTTCCTGTTTGACATGTTTATTTGTAGTACCTCTTCTTCAGTCAGGGCTGGAATGAAGTTACTGTCTTGTGTCAAGCAGCTTACTGCTTAGCTAGGATTGCTCACAAAACTGAAATTAAGGACCTCAAAATCTCCTATGTGAAGAGAGATTTTAAAAGACTATGTTTAAAAAGAACACAAATCAAAAAGCAGTGACAGCAAAATTCAAAATTACTGAATGATGCAGAAAAGGTAGATGGGGACCTTCTCCCAGTCAAATAATCATAGGGCATATTCATTCAATGTAACAGCAAGCTGGAAACCTGTGGTGTCTTCACATGGACAGGTTTTGGTAGTGAGGGGACCGCAGGTGTGGCTCTGTGAAAAGATGCCAGAAGCTTCCACCATGTCCAATAGAGCCAGGATAAAAAACAGTTCTTCCCAATATGCATAACCTCATTATGGAACCAATTGCAGTATTGAACCGGTTGGGAAGCAGGTACTGAACAGGATTAAAGAAGCTATTAGTTGCTAATTGAGATACCGAGAAACACTGGGGTGTACAGTGCTATTGAGTCTTTAACCATTAGAAGTTAGGATAATACCTAGCATGCAGTGATAGCTATTTCTGCATCTTCCTTCCCTACATGACCTCTTGGACACCTACACCTTCCCGAGCTTTGTTCTTCAGTGAGCAGCTCTGGTTCTTAATCATCTTGCTCAAAACAAGCAATTGGACTAGGTGGACAGCACCCTTCTCTCAGTGTGGCTTCTTCACGAGCTGTCTGACCACCAGCCAACCCACTGGAATCTCAAATTGCATAATTAATGTGCAAATACATTGTTCTGTTGTATACATGCCTTCAGTATTTCTTTTTATTTGAATTGGAATACCAATTTACTTTCCATCAGCCAAATGGCTTTCTCCAGTACAGCATGCTACAAATGGTGAGCGTGGCACAAATGGTAACTGAGGGGATTTATGCTCTTGAATTAGGAGTTAATTTTCAGGGACGTTGCTTTGTCAAGCTGGTTACTCTGCTGCCTTCTTCACACTCATATGCTGATGAAATGCCTCTTCTGTTCTCCTCATACGCCTCTCCTGTGCAGACACTGACTAACTGAAAGTTGACAATTTGTTTATAAAACTAACTTAACTTGCACTTGGGGCCTAAGAAAGGTTGGAATTGGAGTATTCTCAAGGTAGAGGCTGGGGTAGCAGCCCATCATGCCAATTCCTTTCCTTCAGCCCCCTCATTCTCCCTTGCCAGGCTTATTGACATGCCCTCTTTCTCAACAGAAGGAGAACTGGAGGCAGAATGGCTGCAAGATGTAGGTTTATCCACATTGATCTCAGGAGCTGAAGAGGAGGATGGCCAAGCCCTGCTGTCCACTCTGACCAGAACTCAAGCTGCTGCTGTACAGAAGAGGTACAACACCTACACTCAGACCCTGAGGAAGAAGAACAAGCACACAGTCCGGGATGTGCGAGACATCTTTGGCACTAGTGACTCTTCTGTAAGTATCCTCGTGAATGTCTTTGATCTTAATTTTGATGCAATTTTCAAGTAGCTCACCAAAGATTCTGCCAGACAGGAACCCTTTCCTACTGACAATGCAGAGACAGCCATTAAGCAGGTTCTGACCTTAAGACCAGACGGTATACACTACATTTGAGAGGAAAGGAAGAAACCAAATACAATAGATGGTACATAGTTTTGTAACTAACCTATAACATAATGTTGTATCTGTTGCCAGCCTTCCTCCTGCAACCTCCTATCAAGACTAACATTTACTCCTTTATTTTTTGGAAATTGGTGAGTTACTCTTGGCACCTATTCAAATTTCTGGTGGCTTCTGGGGACACTTGCTATTTACTCAGCAGTCTCAGCAGTGAAGTAAAACTGGTCTAATGAAGCAACTGGGGTTCAAATATGCATAAGCAATTAAACACCTGCCAGCATGACTGTAACTTGTACACTGGCAGTTACATTTCACTTACGTGGCAAATGAAACCTATTAACTGTTCATTTGCTTCATGGCTTCAGAAATCAGCAGTACCTCTGGAGGTTTCATCCACTTTTCCCTGAGGATAGCTCTGAACGCACCAGTTCCTGTCACCCCGTTTTTGATTCTGGTGAATGCAGTGAACTGTGTGAGTTTAGTCCACTGCTCAAAGCAACATGCATGATTTTACATTTATCACTTATGATATCTTCAATGGAGTCACCAATAAGCTCACAAGCTCACCTTTGAAATTAATATTAAAATTTTTGCCATTACAGAACTCCAAGAAACTATTTTTCATTATGATATCTCTTTGTCCTTTTCTGTGTTTTCTACCTTCTCCTCAAGGTTTGATACCCTGGATTAATTGAAAAAAAAATTGGGAAACAAAACTGTAGCTGCATAGTTATGTTAAGATTGCAAAGATATGATGTCCAGATAATTAAATTATTTGTCTCCAAATTAAGTATCTGGATTCTTTTGAACCTCTTGCACATATCCCACCAATACATTCAGAAGCATCCAGTAGTTTCCTGTGGGTAGGCTTTCTTTCATGAGAAAACATCAGGCATATTTTCATGAACATTAAAAAGCTGGTGGTACTAATTAGATTAGCTCACTTATCCTGATTCAACTATCTGTAAACCTTAAGGTGTTTAATTATTTTACAAAAGCTGAAGTTTCCTACTAAATTTCAATCAGCAGAATAAACGTTGTATATTTCCTCTCAGACGGGCATATTATTGATCTATTTTTGTCCTGCTTACTTTTCCCCTTCTCCCTTGCTAAAGTTTCTCAGTTGGAAAAAGAATTTGGATCTTCAGAGCCATTGCCCTTCAAATCAGTGTTTTACCTCCTCCAAAATTCAGTTCACTCACTAGTTCTGCATTGTGAAAGTCTGAAAGATAAGATCAAATAAGTAATTAAGTCTTCTAATTCTTCTTACCACAAAAATATGCAGTCTTGCAGGTGCTTACCTAGATGTTAAACACAGATGCACAAACACAACTGCAGCACACCCCGTCACCTCCCTCCAACAGACTGTGAAACATTGTATTTCTAAAAGCGTGCAAGGCCCCAGCACTCTTAATTTTCTATTCACCAGTGCTCCTATCTCTGCTGCTCGTTATGGGATTTAGAAACTTTGTCCTAATTATCATCCCTTCAGGGATAAACACCCTTCAGGAGGGCTTGTGTCCCTGACCCAAGGGTTTCCCAAGTAGTCTTTTTAAGGGAGTGTCAGCAGTCCCTGGGGCTTTGCTGCCTCTTTGGGCATGGCCCTACACCTGCCGGTGAATCTTTGTGATGAATCAGTTTAGGGAAGAGAAGCACATTAAAAACAACATAGCCAAAAGAAAAGAGTGCCAGGGAATGGGGAGGGGCAAATCTTTTCAGCACAGCTGTGGAAAAGAGGCTGGTAAGGAAGGAGACTGCTTGAAATGATACGGAGTTTTGCTTTCCCATCCTGCCTTTTAGTTGGGAGGGGAAGAAGTAAACGTGCTGCAAATAGCAAACCAGCTCTAATTGTTTCACATAACTCTTCACATAATCCTCCCCATTAAGAGGATGGATTTACACCCTCTTCCCACCAACCTAAGAATCACAAGAGGGATGGGTCACAGGATGGATTACTCTCTTCCTTGGCTAATGATGAGAGAAAAGGTGATTAGCTCACTAGGGTAACCTGAGATGAGATTTAGAGGACCACTAAAGAGGCATAAATTAGTTGTCATCTGGAGTGGGGGAAGAAATAGATAGATTTGCCCTAGTTCTTTTCTCTTTGTTCTGAAAAATGCCTGCCTGCCAGATGTTTTGCTACTCCTGCCTAGTGGCCAGGCTCTGCATGGGTCAACACAGACCAAAGGGTGCTTTTTCAGCCATCCTGCCTTGAGGTCCATGCCCTCATGTGCCATGATCACTAAGGGCAAAATGCTACCCCTGTGGGAGATCACCCTTCCAAGAGCTATGCCTTGGCAGATAGAGCAGCCTGTCCCCACTGAGGTGCTTTTGCTCTGCTTCAGACAGGTCTACAGCCAGCAGACTCAACTGACAGCCACACTACTGAGTTTTAAATTGGATGGTTTATTAATCACAGTGGCCTGATTTTCCTTACTGCTGGTACCCTGCTGCTTCCATCAGAAGCTATTGGCTCTGCTAATGCTCAGAGCCTAGAAAAATCAGCAGCAGAATACAAATGGGGGACACACATACATTGATTCTGTTATTGGAGAGAGGAAATGAAGCACTGTGCTCATTAACACCCCAACCCTGTATGTTGCAATTAACTAAAACTCCTGAAGAGTTTTTACAAGCATTTTACTTCAGCAACGCATGACAAAATCATGTCCTAGTTAAAGAAGAATCACTAACTAACCCAGAGCTATTTGCATGAAAAGGTGTTTATGATGGCAGTGCTTGGAAATTTGAATATATTCAAAGCATGGGCAAATTGTATCTTGGCCAGAGCTATAAGGTTATCCTCCTTTGCCTTTATTTCCCTTAACTGCAGGGCTGAAAATAAAATTTAGTGTCTTTGGTGCTCCAATGATTTGGTTTTACATCTTCTACAATGACGGTAGCTACTAAAGAACTGTCTACCTCATCTCCATCCTCTCCCTGCTCTTCTGATTTCCTCTTCCAATTGGAAATTCCTGCGTATATTGTGGCAGTATACAGTGGGCTCATTTTTTGTGTGTCTAATGAATCACTTTCAGTCAGAAATAAGGATATGGGAAGCCTCACCTTTGCTGGAGCCCCAGGAAAATGAATAAAGCTGTCCCAGTTTATTTAAGGACACAATTTGACTCTTGGTCTTTCACATTCATTGAGAGGAGGTCTTCAAAAGTCCTTTAATTTTCTTTTATACTACAGAAATGATCTGGATCTTTAAATTCATGCATTAAAAAGGTTTTATTCCCAGTCTTCCCTTCCTTTTTACATATTATCCTAAGATTAAAAAAAGTCAAGGTGGGGGGAAGGAAGACATTTTCACAAAAGAGACATAGATTTGGTTTCTTTATACACTCTCACTGTGGAGGTCGGGAAATGGGACTGAGAATATGACATTTTTAGGTACCCCAGTTATTGTGCACAGTTCACATTATTCAATTGCTCCAGGCTAGACCAGCCTGCTGCCAGCCCTGCAGGGTGCCAGGCAGAGGTGTGCAGTCCACTCCATCTTCCACATCCATGTCTGCCAGCTCTGCCCTGCATATCAGAACCAGGTTACTGCAGGTGCTTCACGACTCATTTCACCCCTGTAACAAGGCTGGAAGTGTTTTTTTCTTAATAAACTTGACTGACTGTAAATCTATTCTGAATACTCTTCACAGGGTCAGACATTTTGAGCACTGAAATTAGATGAGCCAGTTGCTAATGTTTACCATTAATTTCTCCACCTGGATCTTAAGCAGAAGCATAACTACTTTTATGGTTGATTTTCCCAAATTGCTGAGGCAAGTTTAGCCATCTTCTCCACTCCTATACTCCCACCTGAAATTTATAGTGCTTTTTTAAGTCTTGAATCTTTTTGTGTAAATGTTCTGGGATTTTATCATAAAAGCATCCAGTTCTCTTTTCTAAAAAATCAATGGTCCTTACAGTGTTCTGGCAAAGGAAGTCCATGTGACTCAAATCCTGTTTGCTATCAAGTTCACAAGCTATTGAATGGACTCTCTCAGGAGAGATTTTATTCATGTTACATTTGACTTTGTTACCCGAATAGCTCAGGGCATAAATTGAATAAAACAACTGCAACATTATTTCAGGCTTCCAATTGGAAGAACTGTCTGTCTTTTAAATATCTGACATTTTTTAGCGGCCTGAATGCTCCACATATTGACCACAACTGGGGAAAACAGAATTTCTGCCCTGAGACATTGCTACTTGTTGATAAACAGCTGACTTAGCATTTTAAAGAGCAATTTAAAGAGGTATTGAGGACTCATGGGGGCCCAGAGCTGCCGATTCAGCTGGAAAACTGGGTCTGCTCCATCAGGCTCAGGGCAGGTGAGACAGCAGGTTTGAGAAAGGCTGGTGGCTTCAGGGGCTCCCACAAGGATGCAAATAACAGCAGAAAAAATATAAGATAAGTTTGGAACATTGTAGTTATTGTCACTGAGTAAACTTCAGAGCATTTTTAAAATTCTTGACCTTGTTTTTTTTGGTGTTTTTTTACTCAAGAACAAATAGTTGAGCTGCTACTGCCTGTGGAACACAAACACTCAGATTTGTCTTTATGAGCCACAAAACTGCTGAGGACAAGGCCAAAACTTCACTGCTAGGAAGAGGTGACACTGCTTGAAAGTCACCCCCTGGGCTGCCAAGCCACTTCTCTGCAGTGCAGAATGATTTCTCGCGTGAAAAGAAATGAATTTGACTATAGAAAATGTTTCTTTGTTCCCTCAATTTTTTTTTTGCAGTTCACTGATAAAAGTATTAGTGCATAACCTATGGGAGGACATCCATCTATTAATAACTTTCTGGTGCCCAAATCACAAGAAGTAGCAGACAGACTGATTTCTGACAGGTCCCTGGGAATAGTGGTACTCAACATGTGCCAGACAGTCTTCAGAAAGATTTGTGGCCAAAATGATTAAAGCCAGAATGAATTACAATTTGAGGAGGACCTTTTGGTTAGTCTAATTCTGTACAGCAATTTACTTAGCTAATTTCAGTCATTTTATAGGACAGGACTCATTAGGTACAGCAAGCTGCAATAGTACTGACCTCCACATGGTCCAAATCTGTGCAGTCTGGGGAAGACTGATTCTCAGGCTTGGCTATGAAAAATATATTCTGAAGAATCACAACAGGTCGTTTAATCTTGTCGAAAGCATGTAAGCTGAGAATGATACACCGTTGCTTGAACTGTAGCAGTTTCTGTCCATAGACGTTTACCTTCACTGCAGTCTGATCATTTTTCCTTGCCTATCAGCCCACATTTGAGACAGTTCCAGTGTCACCAGTATCTTCTAATGGTATCCAGCTTCCTGGGCAGAAGCCAGTTTGGAAATCAGTTAGCTGTGAGTATGACAACATGTAACCAGTGTTCACTTCCTCCTCATAAAATGACAGACCGAAAGACCTTTTTGTGGTTCAGAGGTTAGCCCCCTCTTTCATGCTGGGGCAGTGCTGCATATATTTCTTTAAAATCATTGTCAGCTTATTGTCATGCAGGAACCAAAGTTTCCCACTAAAGACCAGTGTTGTACAGACACAGACTGCTGCCCTTGAGGGATCAGCATCTAAAAAATGCCGATCATTGCAAGGCTGGGAATGTGAAAATAATCTGTAAACAATATGGTGCAGAATTTGTCCAACATATGTCATCAGTATATTTTCTTGTTGCAAATCAAAAGAAAGAGGCATATTTCCTCCACATTTCTTCTCCAGTACTGCAGAAACTGCAGTATTAGAAATTTATAGTTTTCCTGGTTCTGCCCTATTGTTCTGATCTATGAATGGTCTTATCCCTTAACTGCTTTGCCCTGACAGTGATTGGCAGTGCTAATGAAAGTAATACCTCTTCTGTACTCAGTGTCTGGATAATTGTCAGCAACCTTCCATGAGAATGTCCATCTTTTGTTTGAAAGCTCTTCCCATACCATTGTTCAGGGCTTAACTAAAGGGATATTAATACCCAAATTTCTAAGCTCTTCCCTTGGATATTTATCTCTGGATACAGTGCCACAGACATTTTCCTTGGTGGCAAAAGCTGCTTTGCTGATACTTCTGTTCCTCAAGCAGTTTTACTGAAACTGAAATGGAGAACCAAATGCCCGGGGGTACTATGAGCAATCTGTGGTCCCAGGTCCAAGGGTGAAAAGAAAGATGGAAAACATCTTAAATGGCTTGGACATTAGACAACAACTAAAGCCACAGTACAGAAACCAGAAGCCACCCAATAACACACTTAACTTTTTTCATATCAGACTTGTAAAATAAATGGTGTTGCAAAAAAGTCCCTGTAACTGTAAATGCAATGATTCAGAGAATATGGGGCATGCACAGGTTTATAAGACATGCAAAGTTTTTTAATTCACTTTCTGATTGCCATGGCTTCTGAATACTCTTGTGTCATGTTAGTAAATTCTTCTCTGCAGTCCTGGGGCTGAAATTTGACTTCACTTTCAATTAAATTTATTATTCCATCCCAACTGGGTTTAGGAGCTGAACCTTACAGGAAAACTAAAAATTGACCTGAGGTACTAGACATCCATCAGGAAAGTTAGCAACCCTGGAACTCATGTATGTTATCACACTTTGGCCTCCATGACAATAGCGTATTTCTGGACTTGATTGTACTGATTTCAAAAATTTTCCTCTGACATCCAGTAATTTAAGGAGGTGACTAAATTTTAGAGAAGAGCAGTAAGTCATTTCACAATATCTACTAGAAATGCCAGTAGATTTAGCATTTTTTCAAACTGGAATATTGTACATTTTGTCCTGTTTTGGTGCTACACACCTAAACTATCAACAATGAGAAATATGTGTATGTGACCACATAAAATATATGCCCAATGTCTTGTGATTGTAAATAAGTCATCAGTCACCTGAGAAACTGTGTCAACAGCATTTTTCTGTCAAGACCTTTTGTTTTTAATTGTTCATTTGACAAGTGCCACCACAGTTTGCTGGCCTGGGTAGACAAGGATGGAGTACAAAAACTTGGTAATTCCTGATAAACAGGAAGTTCCAGCTTGACTATCTTTCTCACAGAAAGCAACAAGTTAAATAATCTAAAACGAAAATAGGGATTTTATTTCTAAGGGGTTATTTCCTTGAGACAAAACAGGAACATGCTGTGGTTTGCACTGAAATTCTTCTTTGAAGCACTTCCTTTATTACTTTCTCAAGAATTTTGTCATCTTGGTTCAATTTTTTAATGTCTCTGTACTAAATGCAAGCATCTATTCATCATTCACATACAATTTCCCTTATTTTCAGCTAAGAGCTGTCTAGACTGTGGAATAGATAAAGGCAGCCCATCCATAACAGAAGAGCTCTCCTATGAGGTCTCTTTCTCAGAATCCATTACAGTCCTTCCAAAAACCCAAGAGTGGCCGAAAAACCAGAGGTTCAAAAAGGAAGACTCGGCTTTGCCAGTAAGTTTCTTCTCCATGTATTTCCTCAATTGTTTTCTTTAACACAGCAATTTCCTGCTTTATATCCCCAGCACACTGGAGTCTGTTAAGATACATGGTCTGTCCTTCAAAGCGTGTGTGCTTTGTAGGGACTTCTCACTGTGCCTGCCTACTGCCTGTGATTGATTCCCAGGGAGGCACCAAAGTTAATATGGATATCCAAGCCAGGTTTTCGCTTGTACCCATCATGAACATGTGCACCCAAATGAGTATGTGTAACTCAGTCCACAAATATTGCATCATCCACCATTTTTTCATACAGAAATAAAAACTGCTTATTGGCATTAAAACTAGCAATCATTTTCATTACTGGTCTGCTTTCCTACTTTTTTCCACCACAGATTATCTGCTTTTCATAACACATGGATTTAAAATTGCTTTGCAGATGGAGGGAGGAAAGCAAACCTTAGTCCTGCGGCAGTACTGGCTGTCTCCAGTCAGTATTGAGTGCAGTCACACTGTAGGAGATACTACATGAATTGTTCAGGAAAAGTTTGCCATATCATCCAACCAGACATACACTGAGAAGTTGTGTCGTTATCTGGAATTATTTCATGAAGTCATGGACGTCAATTTTCTACTTCCATCAGCCCTCACAACTTCCATCACTGAAAACTGGAGGATTAATTTAGTGCTTCCAATACCACCTCTTTAGCGACATGTATGAAATGGATGTGAATTATTTGGAAGAATTTCCTGAATGTTGTGATGTCCTGAGATCCCAAACTAATCTGAAATTGTTACAACCCACACAGATATTGAATTATCTGAGAATTTTTCAGTTGTCCATATCAGATTCCACCAAGGAAGAGGAAGCTGAGATGCAGAAGTAAGCTTCCATGTTGAACGATAAGACACCAACTAAATTACATAACTTATGTGAAATCCCTGTACCTTTTTTGTGTCTTTGGTTGGTCGGGGTTTTTTTTTGTGGCGATAACTTGGTGTCCTGTGGAGAGCAAGGGTATCTCTGCATTCATCATGATTTTGGTGTTTACTAATACACATGCACACTCACAAATTGTCCTCTGTAACAGCTCAGACAACTCCCAGTTGACAGAGCAGGGAAACTGATGACAAAGAGGGAAGAGAAGATGCCACATTGAGTATCATGCGTCTGTGGATTCATAATTGATAAGTATTAGAAAATGCCAGTATTGTGCTGGAGTTGAACTGCTCTGCATGCAGGACATAATTTTGTGAGCTCAGAAGACCACACAAGAAACATGCCAGCTCATTGCAGAGAGCTTCTGAATAAAGTCAACAATCATAGCTGTTGATGTTGGCCTTTCCCTTACTTCATCTGCTGCCACTTGTGGTATTTGTTTTTTTCCATAATGACTCAGACCACAATGGGCCTCAGCAGAAAAATCACTTCTCACTCTCTTACACTGAGCAACCAGTCACCTACACTTGGAAGCACTGTCCCTCCTTCCCCATGGTGGGACAACGGGGCTACACTGGAGGCTGTGCAACATCACACTTTTTCCAGGGAGGGTCTGGCATCATAGGCAACTTCACTGATAGTGTGTACAGAGTTGCACAGAGAGGTATTATATATCAGAAAACAGCATGTCCCCTGCAGGCAGGGAGTCCCCTGACTCCTAGAAGAATCAGCTGGACATCCCCAGGGGCATAGGGATTTCCCCAATGTACATGTGATTTCTCCAGCGTGGGATCCATGTGATTTAGTTGAAGATACTACAGAATTACGAGTCTGAGTACTCTGCACATAGAAACAACATTGCAAAACATCAGACATGGTCCTTAGCCAAAATGTTAGTAATCTAATTTCAGGATAGCATGGCCTCCCTCAGACCTGCATACTACACCATTGTAAGAAAAGCCACTGGAAAATTGTGACATAAGACAGAATGATGGCCAGCCCTAAAACTTGTATTAACCACAGCATCACATCATAGTGACCCTAGGAGTCAAACAGCCACTGTGGAAAATCTTTGTAGCACCCTTTTCAATCAGTTTTGCAGTGCTTGGAATTTTTTCTCTTTCCCCCCAGAAAATAAATGTATACAATCTGATTTTTTTTCCTTTTTTTCAAGGTGATTTATTGCATTTTGACTACTTTTGCCCTTTTTGTGTCACTGGAACCAAAATGTGTAGATGTTCTGTAGCATTTTATGTGTCTTCAGAGGGCTATCCCCCATGCAGCTTTTGTTACATTAAGTCTTAGAATAAGGGTAACAGTGGAATTGCTGCGTTCTAAGGAGGGAATATTCTGGCCTAAAAGTGCCCCAGGCAGCATGTAAATAAGTTATTCCATTCCCTACACTCTTTCTCCCCCAATTATTATTAACCCCTGTTGAAAAACCATGTGCAATGTAGTGTAGAAAGTCCTAAACTACATGATCTATATGTCCATTGTACTCTCTTCCTTTTGAAATCTGGTGTAAGTTTAATTTTTTTTTTTTTTTTTTTTTTTTTTTTTTTTTTTTTTTTTTTTTTTTGGTTGGTTTAGGGGGTATTTTTGTTTACCTTTTTCTTAATCAGTTTGACTGGCTTAATTTAAAAATGGGTTAAGCATTCTGAGTTCAAATTTGTTGAAAAAAACGAAGGACTGAGCTGAAATCTCCAGAAGCAAAACATTACTAGAGGCTGGATTTCCACTCAACTACCTAAAGGAAAGGGATGATTTGTAATACTGTTTATTTATACCTCTAACTAAAAGTTCCTGGTTTAAATTACAATAAATTTAAAAGCCATATAATACCAAAGATCCACAGTTCTTTGAAAAGCATGTTTTTTACTATGACTTTGTTATTATGTCTAACAATTGTGTCACAAACTGATGGGTGTTTGTTCTTTTTGACATTTGTACAAATGCATCTGTCATGACACAACATTCCTGGCTCTGGTCCACGATGCTGCAGTTTCTAAAATATGTAGATGTCTTCCCATGCCCCCAAATTACTCAGTATCATTTAGTTCAAGTCTACTTGAGTAGATTATTTCTCAGCTGCTAGAAGTCCTGTTTCTAAGCCTAAATGCTTCTTGAATAATAAAAAATACCACTAAGTTGTCAGGTTGGCTTCTGGACTAAGCAATTTTGCTTCTGGGCTTTTCCTCAGATCTTTAGTTTGAACTCCCCTGTAAGACCTCATAAATTAATAGCGTTATGCAAAGCAGGCATGGATTCATTACACACACCAATTGATATACAACCATATCCATTATTAACTGTGTCAGCAACTTCAACAGCATTCAAAGACATTTTGGGGAAGGCAGAGGCAGAGCAAAATGCTACATCCAGCTGAAAGTGGGAAAAAGTTTAAAAGAAGCATGTAACTCATTTGTCCCAGCAGGAGTACAGGCACTGAGCTGCTCCAGCACCACTTCCCAGTCACACTGCAAGGGAGCATGGTGAGCAAGAAGCTCAATTTTATGTTCAGGTGGATGCAAGCTGTGTCACCATACCAGGCCAATATACAGGGCTATAGTTAGTCTCGCTGTTGTTATCCATCTACCCTGACATGACTTCCAATCACATAAGGGCACTTCTTTCGAAACAAAAATTCATTTCCTGTAATTTTTGTGCAAATAAAGATGCGACCCATCTCTACTGTAGAAATTCATTGTTCGGAAAAGCCGGTTTGGACTGACAGAGGTTGGGGGCCTCTCTCCTGAGGACATGAAGAAGATCCGCTACCTCTCCCTGATTGAGCTCACGGCCTTCTACGACGCGCTGGGCGTGGAACTGAAGAGGAACCGTGTGGAGAGGGTGCGGGGACGAGGTACCGTGTGTTTGCAGTCACCTTCATGTCAATCAGCTTTGAAAGAAGATGCTTATGAGGCTGTGTTTTCTGGTTTTCACATTTGTTGTTATTGTTTTTAAGAGAACGGTCTTTTCGGAGTCCCTCTCACCGTACTGCTGGAGAATGATCAAAAGAAGGTTCCTGGAATAAAAGTGCCCCTTATCTTCCAAAAAGTGAGTATCATCTGGCCTGCTTGGTCACTCACTAATATTTGCTTTGCCACCATTTGCTTTGACACTCAAAAGTGTCATCAGATAAGAGAAGATGCAGGCTTTACAGACTGGCAGGCATCTACAGACTGTTTGACTGAATATTGTGTTTTGAAAACTTTGTGACAAGGAGAGAAAATTTGCTCCTTTTTTGGTGTTTTATTTGTGGTGGGGTGGGGACCCTTTTTGATTTTTGTAATTATGTGATACCATGCAGGAAACTTTGGGAAACAAATGTCTTTCTGTTTCCCTCTTTCATTAGAGAGCCATGCAAAATCATGGTGTGCAGATGTGGCAGAGATGAGTTGTCTCAGGAGTTTTACTTTCACATTAATTCAAACCGTAGGTATTGTTTAGCTACTATTTCCAGAATGGAAGGGTATCTTCTCACTGAGGTTTGTATGGCAAGACAAGGGTATTTATATGAGACATTTGGCTGTACAGAGATGCCTAGTGGATGTCTTGGAGGCAGGTACACAGACACAAGTACGTGTGTAATTGCACAGATTTACGTGGACTCAAAACTGCAACAGATTTCCCTGTAAATACTGACAAAAGGGGAAGTGTCAGGGGAAAAACTCACACAAGTTGAATATTTACATGACTTTGCAATCAGCTCCACTGCTCCCCTGTCAAGGAACTGATGCCTTGAAGTGGCTACCTGAAAACAAAGGGTAGACAAGATTAAGAGAATAAACACAGGTATTTATTGAAGGCCCTTCAATAGGTACACCTGGGGAGTCAAAAGCCTCCGAGGGGCTCCACCCAAGATGGACCCTGGGTCACGGGTTTTTCACACTTTTATGAGTTTGGTCTATTTGCATATCAGGGTTAATTCTCCAATTAGAATTTCAGGCAATTAAGTAATTAGCCCAAGTTGCCCCCCCCCCCCCCTGCCCCGGCTTTTTTTTT
>VXAD01003134.1:454939-573092 GCA_013399195.1 Dicrurus megarhynchus
GTTCAGAGGCTTTAGTTTACATATTTCGGGGCCTGGGACAACAAGGTGTCCTTGAAATGCAAATCTAGAGAGGGTTTGTTATGTCTAACCAGAATGAGAGAACAGTAGCTAACAGGCTGTATGAAGTTTCAGAGTTACACGCTAAGCAGTACAGGATCTGAAAAATATAAAAGTTAAAACCTAAGGCATCAATACCATGGGAAATTAGAGGAATCCAGGTTAGGGCAGAAAGCAGATCTAGTGGTGAAAATCCAGAGCTGCATGATTAAATGCTGGGAAATTATATTTTTCCTCAATGTTCAAAATTATGTAAAACCAAAACTTTTTTTTTTTTTTTAAATAACAAATTACAGTGGGAATTTTATTCCTCTATTCACAGAAATTTCAAAATAAAATACCCTGGGATCATTTTCTAATCTGAGTTCTCAGTTCCAAAAAACCTATGTTATCTATAGGCCTTTCCATTGTGCTCTTGGGGCACACTTAAACATTTCTCAGAGGTTATTTTTCCTTCAAAACACCATTGTGTTTAAGTATATCTGCTCTTTTATTAATACATTTATGTGTTAATCGTTCTATAGCAGTGCCAGCTCTCGAGTCAAGGACAGAGGGGCCTACAGCATTAGCAGTTTTCTGTACTCTGCATCCTCCTTACTTCAGGGTCAGGAATATGGAGAACAAATTAGGCAGGTTTATTTACATGAGCTGGCTTGTTTTCATTAGCAGATTCCATAGAAATGTATCTTTTTCAGATTAGTTTCAAGGATACCTAGATTGAAAAAAAGTCAATAGTATTCTTAAGAGTTTCTGAATATTCCCTTCAATTTTGTTGTCTCTTCTTACAGCTGCTGCTCAAGCTTGAGGAAACAGGTTTGGAAACGGAAGGAATTCTACGGGTTCCTGGATCTGCCTCTAGAGTCAAGGTATACACTCAAGCCAGTTTTCCATCTTCTGGACCACATACTCTATGTAAAATAATACAGCATTCACACAAATTCAGACTGCACATAAATACTGATCTGTGTAGTTCAGCATTCCTACTCCTGCCAGTGAAAGGTCAGATTAGTTCCTGGGAACCAATAAATCACAGAACATTTGGTCTATTGCTTTGCTTTAGTTAACGTTCTATATAAAGCACAGACTTGATGTTGAATGCAATTTTTCCCCATGAAACTTTGAGACATCCTTTCAGTTTATCTCTGTCATCCAAAATTGCTGTGATCTTATCTCTGTTTTAATTTATTTCAGAAATTCAGACTTGCTAAACTGAGTGAACATCAGATAAAAATCTTATTCTATGTCATTTTAACCTCTGTGTCATTTTATTTTTCATTTATCGTCTGTGATCTTGCAATTTCGTGTTCCAAGTGAGAGAAATTTGGCCTCTGTTCACTGCTGGCAGCCTGAAGTACTGCATTTTCACAGGCTATTTGTGGGCTACGAACACAGGATAATTGGAACTCAATAACCTGACACTGTGGGCCAGTAATACTTGCAATTGTTTCTCCAGACCAACTTGATTCCAGGAGCTGGAGGAGGCAAATTAGAAAAACAAGGCAGTTTTCTGTTTGGTTGGGGTTTTTTCTGGGCTTAGAAGTGCCTATCTCTTTCCCAGATTTTTGCTTTTTTTGCTGCCTAAGCTTTTTTTGATCTGGTCTAAGCAACACCTTACAGTGCATCCTACTCCGACTTTCTCATCCTCAAGAAAGTTAGTTTTGCCTTCTGAGACATGAAGTCTCAACATTGTAGCAGCCACACAAATGTTGGGGATTGCTAAACATTGTGGGCTAGGGATCATAAAAATGGCTGAATAAGAAAAAGCAGCATTATGTGAAACACACCAAAGATAGGCAGCAGCATCCCAGCTCCTTTGACTCTGTGCATTGGTAAAAGTACCCGGCGCCTTGAAAAGTGTCACATCTTGCAGAAGGGAGCCCCTAACTTGCCCTGTACTTCTCAGCTTCCTCATTTTTTCATACAAATGCTTAAATCTTATTTCACACAATCTCAAATTTTTCCACCTTCTCCACTGAGATTACACAGCAGGGCTGTGCTCTAATTCAATTATTTTCATATTCTTTGCATACACTGTACTGTGTCTTGTTCACTTCTTTTTCTCAACCTGTGTCCTGGGAGCTGCTGTGAGATACGACTTTATATGCAACTCTCCTACACTAGGTGGTAAGTTAAACTGCCCGTATGAAAGTTTTAAATTATCTGAGTTTTGATTTCATTTAAGTCTGTCCAACAAGCCAATGAGCAAGAGAGAGACTTTTTCAAAGCAGATCCAGATTTCATCCTTCAAAAGCCTTCATACATTATTATGACATTAAGACTTGAGGGCATTCCAACTTTATTTCAGTCTTGTTTGGAGAAAGAAAAGGCATATGGAAATGATTAAAGGTTACTCTTCTATAAAACAATGAATAGAAGACATGAATACGAGTTTTCCTCTGTAACAAAAGCTCCAGTGAACCAAAACTGTATGATTTGTCTAGTAAAGGATCAGGCAGGTTAAAAAAAAATTGCAACACATATTTTAAAAGTACTAGATGCATACATATATACATGTATGCGAGGCAGGGGAGGGAGGGAATTGAGTGTATAAAATATGTGCTTACCTGTGTGGAGATATGTATAAAAGTGTATATGTATGTGTGTATATATATATATATATATATAATGTTTGTGTTTCCAAAATCTTGCTTTCTATTTTTGTGGCTTTTTCCCAGTTCTCAGCAGAAAAATGTGGAGTAGAATTCTGTCCTCTTGTGCTTTTGATGAGGTGAGAATTTCTGTTCCACATTTCCAGTCAGTTACAGAAGAGAATTTAATCTAGGTGTTTGTATCAATTATTTGCAAAGGATGTGAATACAGAGGAAGCTGAGATAGCCCAGATTAAAATCAGTAAAATGTGCTAGTAAAAATGAGACTGTAACATTATATGCCAAATCCTGAACGACTTTCTACTTCCGTTTGTGCAACCATTCTACTTCATTATGTATGACTGTACTTGATATGTAATTTCCTGCCATTCATGTGAGACATGGCAAACAGAATTCATTTTTAAAAGCTTTTCTGCCTGAATGGACTGAACCTTTTGCATAATATTAAAGTACATCTGACAAAATCAAGATCTGAAACTGAATATTTGCTACAGATATATTTTGTCATAAATGATCTCCTGAAAAGCAGCAGCAAACTTCCTATGGATAAGACAGTGTTTGGCCAGCAATAATTGTGAAAACTGCATTATTTATGGATATCCTTATATTACAATACTGGCCTTCAATCTTTTTAACTTAAGAATTTTTTGAGGAGCTTGCATTTTTTGAACAGTGATCTGGGTTTGAAGCCAAATTCTGTTCCTGCTAGGAACCTGACTGAGTATTTCCCATTCACATATGTGTGTTGAACACTGGTTAGTGACCCTCCAGAACTAAACAGACCTCTGTTATGGAGCAAGATGCTGCCCTTGGAGAACAAGGGGATTAGACAGGAACTCAAAATGGTATCATCATCAATTCTATCTTAAACCTCTCCTGGTTTTTTAGAGGTTTGGAGGTTTTTTTATGCATTAAGATTTTTCTGAGAGTAACGGGTTTGTATCTTTATTTTTCTACAGTTTGACCAAATCTAACTATAATTATCCTAACATAAAACTTCCTTTTAAAGGTGGGAAGACCTGAATTTTCAGCCATTTGCTTGAGACTCATGGATTCAGGCTATCTAGCAAGTTCACTGGCAGTGAGGAGCAAACACCACTCCTTTGTGACTTAAGGGTCAAAACCTCTGGAGAGTGTTTTAAACAAAAAGAACAGCTGTGTTAACTGAGTTTTCTGCTTCTAGTTCTAAGACATTGCACAAAATTGCCTTGCTTTATGATGGTTCAAATCATTCACCAGCAGAAATCTAGCTAGAGCAAGCCAAATTTAGACTGGGTTGCCAAATATCTGCGGGAACTTGATTGGTCAACCTGCTCTGAAGTCCACATGGCTGTATCTAGGCTGTCACTGGTTTAGGGCTGCTTTAGTTGAAGTGCTGTAACAACCTGCCTGCTGCTTGCAATGGATTCCTGAAGTGATCACAGACTGCTGGATCAGCAGCAATGATTAAAGGCCAAGCGTTTCTTTTATCTTTCAGAATCTCCATCAAGAACTTGAGGCAAAATTCTATGAAGACACTTTTGACTGGGACCAAGTACGAAATAACGATGCAGCGGGACTGCTGAAAATGTTTATAAGAGAACTCCCAAGCCCACTCTTCACAGTAGAATATCTGCCTGCATTCATCACACTAGTAGAAAGTATGTGGAAATGGAGTTAATATGGGCTATAATATGGTAAAATTCATGAATAGATGCTACACTTTTTTCTGTATATAGGGAAAAATCATGTAATGTTTTTTTCTCTCTGTGAAGTAGAGAGAAAAACAGTTTAGGCCCAGTGCTTTGCCTAAACATTTTGATTTTCTGCAAGATTTTGTTTTCAAATAAGAAAAGGTGTCTGCATTTCGCTAATAGCATAGGCTTGTGTGAATAACACAACTGTTACCTGTGAGTAAAGAATGACCGAGCAATGACTTTCATATATAGACTCTGATTCACATTAACTGTAGGTTTCACAAATGAAAAATTCTGCAAGGTAAACTCAAACCCCTGTCCTTTATCTACTGACCTACTGGACCTATTTTATTTCTGTTAAGGTGTATGTTGAGGTCAGACCATTGGTACAGAGAGATATGTGAGCACAGAAAGGTTCAGGCAGCTGGGCTTTGTTTTCAGTGTACATACACCCTCTCAATCTCAGTACATTTTGTTCATTTCTCTTCCAGGAAGAATGCAGTTGTACCTTGCCATACCTATGACTTCACTGTAAAGTCATTGGAGCTAGGACAGACTGAATGTCTCAGGATGGTGAATTTATTAGCAAATTGGTACAGAAAACTGAGGATCTTTACATAAGGTTGCAGTCATGCTTTCAGTGTCCCCATGAGCAGTTTTAAGGGCAGAAGGAGGTGACGTCTTCCCATAAACTTCACATACCTGAGTGTGCACCTTGTGAGTCCCAGGCTGCACACAGTTACAATGGCTCAGCAGTTTGCAGAAGACTGAACAGGAGGTGTCTGTGAAGAACAATGTGACTTCATTCCCTACAACAAATACACAGATATCTAAGAGAAACTAGCTAGTACTGAAAAATATTGGATTGTTACTATATAGACAGAATTTTATAGAGCCTCATGTCCCCGTGTGACAAATATCCAAAATGATGAGGAAAAACCCACTCATTAAGGTGATTTTATATTTGGGAAAAATGTATGGTTAATCAGCACATAAGCATGCTAGTCTCAACCAGGCACTAGTTGGTATTTCTAGAACTGCTGACACACAAGGTTTTTAGAACAAAACAATTGCAATTGGGATTTCAAATATATTAAATATTCATGTCCTTAGAAATCTCCAAGATCAAGTTACAACTACAAGCTTTACATCTGTTGATCATGCTGATGCCTGAAGCCAACAGAGACACAGCCAAGGTAAGTTCTTCATTTGCTATCACCTGCCATCTGTGGTGCTTTTGACTTTTAAATGAGAGACTAATTTTTTTCAAATGCTGCACCAGGAAAGTATTCATCTGTAGTTTTGATGATTTCCTTGAAAAGATGTTCAAATTCCCTGGCTGTCGTTTCTTTTACAAGCAACTAAGAAATAGTTGCTGGGGGTATCCAACTGCTGGATCTCTTATGGAGCACTCATTTCAAAGAGGCCCACTTCTTGCTCTCCTTGTGCTGCCCCAGCCCCCTTGCTGGCAGGGCAGCATGAGAAGCTAAAGATTACACTTGACTAAGTGTAAACACTGCTTAGCAACAACTAAAACATCAGTGTGTTATCAATATTATTCTTATCCTAAATCCAAAACACAGCCCTTTACCAGATACTAGGAAGAAAATTGACTCTATCCCAGCTGAAACCAGAACAATGTTGCAGAAAGACTCATTGGTAGACCTCAGCACTAGCTATAGCTGCAGTCTGTGCTATTCAGTCATTCAAGCAAAATTCTGAATAAACTACCCAAAAGGAAAAATTAATTTCCTTTGACTCTGCCAAGCATGTGCAGAAATAACATCAATGAACAACCACTTAGATCTTCTTGCTTTTGTTATCCCAGAATAAAATTTTGGGGGTTACTGGCAGAAATTCTTCAGGTTGTAATACATGTGGGACTGGTGCACATTTGAAGACAGACTTATCACCTCAGTGACTGTGATATAAAAGACATTGGCCAGATACATCAAAATGGACACTTGGTAATCTGTAAAAAAAGTAACTATTCCCTTGCAATACATCTACTAAAGGATTCAGAGCCTTAATGTAGACACTCTATTTGCCTTATAAATTTGGTATTATGCTCTAAGTGATAGATAATTTCTTAATGTGTATTTTGATAACATTAACTATTCCTCTGTGGCTGACATAGGTTGTTGTACCAACAAATAATAGATTAATCCAAACACAATGGAAAAAAACACTAAATTTCACCTCCAAGTGCAAATATAGCAGCCAGATGTGCATTTGAAAATGGTGCATTTCAGAAGTAAATTATTTCCTGAGACTAAACAAGCATTGGTTTTTTTCCAGGCCTTTCTTCAGTTCCTGAAGAAGGTGGTGGCTAATGAGGGGAAAAACAAGATGAATTTGTGGAATGTGTCTATGATTGTTGCACCAAACCTCTTCATCTACAAAGGGAAACGTGCAAACCAGCAAGAAATGCAAGCAGCCGCCACCACCGCGCACATTGTGCGGCTTTTAATTCGGTACCAGGACATCCTGTGGACAGTGAGTAGTGCTGGTTCCCCCTTTGTGGTTCCATTACAGTGCAGAATTTTGCTAAATGCAGGAGATCTTCAGAAATCAGAGTAAACTGACCTTCCAAGGAGAAATACTTTCTTTGGAAACTGAATATCTAGAATGACACACCCTGACAGTTATTTCTGGATTTAGAGTTACCTCACTTACCTAAGACAACTATTTTAGCATCAGTTGCCCTCTGGAAGTACCTGTCCCATGCCATTGTTTATACAGAGTAATGCATAGAAGAATGATTTAATCTGGATGTGTAGGTGATATGTTTAAACTTGAATGAGATTAAGTGTCTGTTTAAAGTCTAGCCCACAGTAACATGGGCCAAAAGTGTGTACTACTTGTTGGACTTCTGAAGGTTGGCATGAAGATATTGACAGTCTCAGCTTGTTTCCTCATAACAGAGGGAGGGTATAATGGGGATTGCAGAGACTACCTCCTAATAAAGTTCCTGCAGCTGTATGGCATGAAAGATGACCTACAGTTTCACCAAAGGAGTAACTGTAGGTTGTTAGAGAGAGCTAGTGATGGCATGTACATTATAGAAATAAACAGAGTTTTCTGCTGCCAAAAATTTGGTGCAATTTCTAACGACCCAACACACCAGGGAAAAATTACTATATATTCTCAGCTCTGGTTTCCTCCCTTTAGGTCCCGTCCTTTCTGATTTCCCAAGTGAGAAAAATGAATGAGGCAGCAATGAACAACAGCAAGAGACAGCTGATGTTTGACAAAGGAGTGAGAAAACTTCTGAGGAGAAAAACGATGGAACGGGAGAGACCTGAAAGACCAGAGGTGTGATGAAAAGATCCAGTTTTCAAGGGCAGCTTTAAACAGCCTCCCTCTTTTCTCTCATGAAAGATTCTGAGTGTGGGGCGGGAAATTTTGCCGAACAAAATAAGCTGATTTGAGAGTAATTTTGAAAGGTGTGCTTCCCAGTCCAACACCCTGATAAGACAAAGCTTTGGGAATTGATTGAGAAAAGGTGAGGAAGGCAGAATGATTTCCAGCAGCAGCCCAGATCTGTATCTGAGTAGGAAGATGGTCCATATTAGGATTAATTGCATTTATCCATGTCCTGGTACAGGCCACTTGATATTCTCCTTGCAAGCTTTAGTCTTAGAGCTTTGCACTAACTTCCTAAGCAGAGAAAAAATTCAGTTTGCCTACCACAAGCACCTAAATTGGGTCTAAATGTTAAGTCCCCAGTGAAGTAGATTGTGTTGTTATTCCCTGTATAGTCAGAGGAGAGAGGTGGATACTTTAGAGAATTTATGGGGCTCCAGAGGGAGTTTGGACTTAAGAAAATCTGATAGAAAAACCTTTCTTTGAAGGTCTTAAAGCCACCAATTTTTCTCCACTGCCTAGAAACAGAGATTAGGAACTTTCTTGAGGTATGCTGCTTTGATAGACAATTAAAATTATCTTACATATTAGGTGCAACATACAGTTTGGGCAACAAGGCATGTCATATCTCTATGTACAACATACACAGTTCCTACAGCAACTTACATGTATTTCCATGTAGTAACTACCTTAAATAACCTGGAGAGAAAGTATTTAGAGTCTTCCATAAATGTTTAGAAGAATGAAGACTGGTGAATTGTAAGAGAAGTAATCAAGGAAATGGTAAAGGACTCTATAGTTGTTGAAGAACAGTCTTGAAGAACAGAAGAAAGGACAAATTAGGAAGGAATGATATCAGAAGGTTATAAGAAATAGAGAATGAGACGTCTAGTACAGACAGGAGAGAAAATGCAGAAGGTAATGTATGAGGAAAAAAGTAGAAAGAATAAGTGTTATATGCGAATTGTGAATCCGTTCTAATTCACCTTGCTCAAGAATTTGCCAGCACTGACTGAAATATTTTAGGGAGGGTAGGACATACATTGGTGCTGAAGATGGAGACAGACATGTTTGTTTAAAATGGCAATGGAGACTACCGTGTTGCAAAGTTAAATTCGGCCTGGGATGAACACGGATAGACTCCTTCTCTGAGGAGAGTCAATTACTGCAGTCATTGCACGTCCGGGGAGACAAGTCCATTGATCGGAGTAATTGGCTTTACATCTAATAAAAATGAGGCTAGCCATGGCAAGGAGCTGAAATACGAAGGGTAAATTGGAGGCAAACTCTGTTTGGATAACTGAGTTTAATGTTGAGAGCACTTAAAGCAATCCCCAGGTCTCAGATGTTCTAAATTACACAGAGACAAGAGACTGGAGAGACTATTGTGTTCTGGTCAGCATGGTATTAACTGGATTAGAACTGGAATGCAAACATTGCTAATTGATTTATCCACCACTAATCATAGAAGAGTGCATAAACTTCATAGATGGTCATTTGAACCCTACACAAGGTCAAATTTCAAATTAACAGAAACCATATGGTACTTTGATGTTTTACTGTACACACACTTCAGTCTATTTGAAGCTTTAGGAAGCAGAAACAGAGAACTGGATCTTTATACCTCAGGAGAATTTCATCTTTAGAAGGAAGAAGAGATATTTTTAATAATTTTTATGTTTTTAAATAAACTGACCAGTGTTAACAGAAATAAGTTAAAGTTAAAATTCAAGGGCTTTACCCTGTGTTCATTTATATGGTACTTACCAAAGAGTTTGTTTCTTCATGTTGTATCTGATCTATGTCTACAAATTTGCATTTTTTTGACTGTAAATGTCTTTTGAATAACCAAGTGAATGCAGGACACTGATTTTTTCAAGTAACCTCAAATGAGGTTGCAGAACTGCTTCCAAATGGAGCTAGAGCAATATTTGCCTTTGACTTACTCTACTGAATATTGATTTTAGGGAGCTGTCACTTTTCCTCCATACTTGCAGTCTGACATACCCGAGGGGGTGATAAGAGTTTATGCTCCACTGCATTCGAAAGTCTCTATGGCAATTCAACTCAACAGCCAAACAAAAGCCAAAGACATCCTGGCTCGATTCCACTGTGAAAACAGGTGGGTAAAGCAGAACATTTTGTTTTTCCTGAACAACAATGTCAGAATTATAAATGAATAGATTGTTCCCTCTTCAAAGATTCATTGTGTTACAAGAACTCTTTTTCTAATCAAAAATTGCTAATTTATGGTTATGTTGGTCAAAGAAATTTTAACCACTGATCTTGCTCTTTTTATTTTACTTAATAATTGGCTCCTATACAAAATCAATCTGCCCTCCCTTACACCACTACTAAAAATGTACATTAAACATATATTTTACGGACCTGCCACATAGAGAATCCAAAGGGATTGTTTTACATCTGTCCATAAGTCTAAAATGTTTTTATTTCTGTAAGGTAATAATTATTAACAGTTATGAGAAATGGTAAATTGTATCTGAAAATCTTTTCTGCTAAGTCTTCCCATGTTACCACATAATTCTGTTCTTTGAGTAAATAATATAAAATAAATAATATAGAAGGTTTAGTTGACTGTGTTGGAGTAATCTACCTCTGTAGCAGATTCATTATTCTGCAGTGGTCCATTTGGTAGTTGTTGGTTTTGATAAGGCAATTCACAGGGGAAAAATATCAAGCTTACCATAGATGGTGGGTGATAAGGCAGTGGTTATAACAGAAAGACAAACTGAAAGATTTTTTTCCATCCCAGCCATGGATCATCACAGAGCGTGAGAGGCCAGCTCCAAAGTTTACATGAAATTGGAGGAAATATAGGTAGGTCTCAGTTTTGAAAATTACTTCTGACTGTCCTTAACCTCCTAAAACACCTCAGGGCAGCACTGTTTTGACACAGCTGCGTCTCTCCGACCCTCCAGTCCATTTGGAGAAAAGGAGCCTGGCCCAAAAGCTGTTAAAATCCATTATTTATTCCAACTTCAGTGTAACTGGAGGGCCACCCCACAGGAGAGAATGAACCCAGAGGCTGGATCTCAGCAGCACTCCTTACAGTCTTGCCAAATGCATCTGACCTTTTGCTTACCTCTCTCACTCTCATAACTGAGCATTTTTCCATAGTTAAGAGATCCTTAGTCTTCCTCTTGCAAGCACATTCCACATTTCTGTCAAGCCTTTTTCCCAGACCTCTTCATTCTTACTGTACCTAAGTGTTAACCGCCCTCAAATAAAAACCGACAGAACTGAGAATTCAGCCCCTGCGTGTATGGGTGTTCTATACTCACACTAACCTGTGTGCTTTATTTAGACTGCAGATTCCTTGCAATAGGGCTTTTGTCTTCTTCTGTTTCATGCAGTGACAGTTCTTATAAAAACAACAACAGTGGCTTGCCCCACAAGTTTCTGGCCTAAAGGTCAAAAACCAGATTTTAATTTGATATTGCACAATCCTGGCTCTCTCCTTTCTCTGTTCATACCAAAATTCTGGATGCTCTGTTGGAGTCAGTTTTGAATTATCTGATTAGATTCTTTCTTATTTCTTTTAGATTCAGCTCTAAAGAGTTTCTGTAAAGTTATTACAAAACATCACAGACTTACTTCAGCAGCAATTGGGAATCAGTGTTTATTACTGATGGTACACAAAGCTAAATTGGATTAGTGATTTGTTTTGCCTGTCTAAACAGGGTGACCAGCTGATGCTAAAACAAAAAAAAGATCCTAAAGGCCTTGTGAAACAATCCCAAATATTCCCACCATGGGCTTTCAAAAAATTGGGACATTTAATTTGCATCTTCATTTAAAATTATTTTTATAGTCCTAGATCCTGCAGGGTACCTTAGTCCACTGATTATGCATTAATTCATTTATATTGCTTTCACTTGAATAAAATCATTAGGACCCCAGTGACCTTATAAGTAACCGTACAAAAATTTTACCATAATCCTGTGTCACAGCAAAGTAACCTCACCAGCTAAATGACTTCATTACCCCATGTAAATGCAATATAGTCCAACAAATCAACTTAACTCCAGAATTTATTGCCTTATTACTTAACTAAGAGTCACGAAATGGCTCGTTCTGGCAAAGGCAGCCACAACTTCCCAATCACCAGCTAATGAAACAGCAGAGTTCAGAGGATTTTTTTTTTTTAACCAACAAATTGGCAACTGCCAAAAACCTTGATACAGTCCCTGCATTTCTTTACAAGATCCTGCTGGCTGGGAACATGCTGTTTACAGAGCATCTTTCTCAGCATTTATAAATAGTGTAGAAGAGAAGTCAGAGAGTTGTAATTCCAGCTCAGTAAATCCAAAGAAATAAAAACCCCCATACTGTAGCACTTAAACAGTGTTGTTGACGCTTCCAAAGAAACCATACTCACTGTTTGACTAAATGTCCATAACTCAGTGTAATGTCGGACATCCTGCCTGGAAGTGAAAGTGAATTCATGACTCTCAGAGAGTAAAATCACTGGCAAATTTACCAAAGGCATTCTGTGTATCCAGGCAAGATGTTACCTGGATGGACACACCAAACTAAGCTTGCTGTGTGCAAGTCAGAGAAACGTTCAAGGACATTTTAACACAGCTCTGTCCCTATGTGCTCAGAACATGCTGTGATTCATGGCTGACAATTTCCTTTTCAGGTCAACACTGTTTGGATCCAGATGCATTCATGTTAGATGTCTACCGTGCAAATCCTCAGGCGGAATGGGTGATAAAACCAAAAGCCAGCTGAAGCAGAAGGCAGCGGTATACTGGACAAAAGCCAAATGGACAAGAGTGATGCCTGTCATTTTAAGCAGCTCTTGCAGAGACAAAACAAAATGGTAGCTACAGGACATCATTCCTTCCTACTGTACTGTCCAACTGATGGTCAGCACACAGTACTTTTGGTATTCCAGCTTCTGAACCATCAGAAAAATATCAAATTAGTTATGCTTTCATATGGATTACACTTGTGCCAGTTGGCCCAGGAGGTGAGGAGGGCAGACCAAGGTACGGTGCACAGAAAACAACCTGTCGCATACGAGTTGTTTGTTTCCTGACCTGGTGTCAGAACACAGATTTTTGGAAATAATGCAGTGGCATCAGATGAATGAAACACTACTGACCACAGCATAACACAGAAGCACGACAGAGACATTGGAGAAGAGAAGGTGTCTGTCAGGCATGGAAGGTAGGAGCTCAACATGCAGCAGTGCCAGGACAGCTGTGTGAATAAACCAAACCTTTCTGCTGAAAGTAAACCCATACAGTGTGTGTTACTGCAATACCTGTGTCTCTCAGTCACTCCTCATGAGTACCTGATTCGGGGAGAGGGAGGCAGGAGGAGGAACTACAGACAGCTGTACTGCTCAATGTATGTACCACTGTGTATCTCACTACCAATCTTCCAAAATCATCTGTCTGGATCCCTTAGCTGTGTGCAATTGTAATGCCACAAGCCATGCTCTCCTTCCTTCCCCTGTCACACAAGTTTCAGGAGACAAAGGCTAGGTGAGAAGGGGCTTATGCCCCTAGCTCTGCCTTTTACTTGATACCCTTAGAATTAAATCTGTGTAATGCAAGACTATGAGATGTGTTAATGGTGCCACTTACAGTCATCATCTTTTTTAAACATTATAGTTTCTAGTTTGTAACCTGATTATTTTTATTTTGTTTATTTTAGCTTTAATATGTAAGCAATTTTTATACTCTTCAGCTGCATTGACAAGAGAGATCTTTGTTCAGGTCTTGTATAATACAGCATGGAGAAGGAAAAGGGTTTCCAATGAGAAAAGGGATTTAATAATTTACACATTAGGTCTTTAAAACCATAGCCAAACTAGACCCAGTTGTGCTGGGGGTTTTACAAATACATACCAAATTGCAGCTCACATGCAGTCTAAGAAAACACACAGGCTGACAAGAGAATAGTGGGCTGCAACTGCATTTGGAATGTCAGGTAGGCTGTCTGGTTTGGAGCTAGCCACAAGAGCAAGCAATGTTCTTCACCTGGTCGTCTCACTTTGGCCTATGCTGAGCTAAAGGAGGTTTGTTGAGTAGGGAAACCACTAATCTCTGGAAAAGAACCAAGTATTTTTTTCATCTGTGTCATATGCAGTAAGTGGGAACCAATGCCTTCAGCTGCACTGCAATGTCCCCATCAGTAGATGATGTTGCACTATGAAACCACCCCCAGCCTGAGCAATGATTTCTGGACACGGGGATGAGGCAGAAGTTCTGTTTATCACACAGCGATGTAAAAGCACTCTGAACCAAGTCGTCCAGGCAAACATAAAGTCTGCTGTCCTGCAGAGAAAGCCTGTAACCTGTGATGCTCTGCTGAAGCTGTGCAATGAGGATCTGAAACAGAAGCACAGCTCTAAAATGTGTCAAGTTAACCATGTTCTCCAGTAGTTAACTTTCATTGTTAGTGGTCAGTGAAAGAAATCAACATTAAATCAGTAACTTTACCAGCAACAATAATGTCTACAGAGGGCAGATCCTGTCTTCTTTCTTCTTGATAAAAAATTATAAAAATTTAGCAACATTATCCCTTCATTTTTTTTTAAACAGTGACATTTTAAATTTTCTGTTTGGTTTGGTTGTTTTGGTTTTTTTTCGTTTTGTTTTGTTTTTGTTTTTCCTTTTTCCTCTTAACACTAAAGGAGACAGTTGCAGCCAGGAAAAAAACAGGACCGTTGTATTATAAAATACGCTCCTTATTTTGACAACTATTTATTTTGAGTATACAAGAAATAGTAGATCTGTGACTTGTTTATAGGACTAAGCACAAACATTTGTCATGTGCTTTGCTCCCGATACCCTTCAGTTCCCTCTGTGGCAGTGGACAGCTCTTTCTGTTTATGCAGCCCTTGTCTGTCAGCTGTAAAGCAGGACTAGTACTTTCCATATAAAGACAACATGAGAATTAGTTGAGTTAAATTCTGCTCTCAGATGCAGCCAAACAATTCCCAGAGCAGATCAGGAGTTTTAAACATCCATCTGGGAAGAACAAACTCAGCAAAGGCTTTCTATGTGGAAAGTGCTTTGAATACAAAGAGAATCATATAAATGCTAAGCATCATTGTATCTGTAGCCAACTAAAAGGAGTTCTGTGACTATACAGAAAGCCTAAACATTAAGAAAATAATTTGAAATGTCATAGCAAATGAGCTAACTTCCCACAGAACTTTCAGAGAAATACATGGACCTCCTCCATCTTGCCCACTCACTTCACTCTGTGTTCTCAACGGCTGTGCAAGGGAAAGGACAGAGCAGCCCTGTGTTCACACTGCAACTTGCTCAGCATGTTCTGGACCTCATCAATGTTATTTCTGAAATAGATCTCCCTGTGTTCCATATAGAATACAAGGGGGTTTTGGAAGACTTCTACCACTTCACAACTTAGGAAAGTCAAATATGATGTAATAAAACCCACCCTGTGAGCTCTTATTTTATGCTAAAACTGCCTATAACTTTATAAGACATATATATTAGCAGATGAACCAGATTCTACATAGGGTGCCCGACGATTACAGTGTGGCCAAATACCTCCTGTGTCTGAAACAGAATGTCAAAATTCTCTTTTGATACAAATGGCCCTAGTGACCCATGTGTACTGTGGTTAAAACTGTTCCACATTAAGTTGTTTTGTATTGTTTTGGTACACTAACTTGATTTAATATGCAGCAGACAAATGGAACAATCTCAATAGCATTTGAGATATGAGGTCTCAACTTTAGGTCTTGTATTTCAAGATGCTAGTGGAGGCATGAGGAACTTTGTTCCTCCTAACAGAAGTTGAAGTCAAAACTAAGTTACAAGAGGATTGTCACCTAACAAAAAAGTAACATATGTGGAAAGCTATTAATAAGAAAGTGGTAGCAAGCAGGGAGAAATTTATTGAAATTCCAAAGATGCCTCAAGCATTTATATACTCCATGGTTCTACAAGGACAGCATTTTGCATATCAACACAATAGAGAGAGAGTATTGTAAAAAGCAGGTGTTGCAAAACAGACTGGAATGCTTTAACCTGTAAATGCAGCTAATGTCATTAGAAAGTGTGTGTGTGTGCAAATGTGTCTGTGTCCATGTATAATATTAACTACCTCACTCTGCATTTTCCAGGAAAAATATTTTGGCTTAGACGTTTACTACTTAATTTCACATTAACACTGACAAAGTATTTCTTTTTGTATGAGGCAAGATTTGAAACTACAAAAAAAAATCTAGTAAAATACATATTTAGGGATATGGGTGAAATTTAATCCAAACCATGTTGCCTAAATTATGCTTGTAATGTGAACCTTGTGAGATCAGATGTTGGGGTTAATAGACAATGAATACAAACATACAGTGTCTCATTTTTATTTTTCAATGGGTTTCTATTAGTGTGAGACTTCTCTGGAAAATAATACAATGCCACTAATCAAAGCAAAGTGTTTGTATGTACGTTTCCCTTACAATCCTCATTACGTTATGTGTTATGTTGAAGTACGCCAACATGTAAGTGTATTTGTACAGCAGAGTGTGTCCATTGTATCGTATCCATGTCAAAAATAAAAACAATACAACAAAGCCAGCTCTTCAAATCTAAACGTGTATTTTGGATAGAAGCAGGGGACAGAATCTACAAAAAGCAGTGGTGTATCTGTTTCAAAAGCAACTGTACTGTTACAGCCCTTGAACAGCTATACAGAGGACCATATTCTGCCACCTTTGCTGAATTGGAGGAGCTCTTTGCTTTGGGAGCTCTTCTCTTGGACTACCTCGATGCAATGTATAAAACACACTGCTTGGAATCCTGCTTCATTGAAAGCAATGGCAAACTGCTATGGAGTTTCATTTCAGCCAGTATTTTTTGGAGTAGTACAAAATACATAGAGAAAAACTAACTTTAGAACAAATTGTACAAATGCATAACAAAAGCCAAATAAAATTGGAAAGAGCAAACAAAAATACTGCAAGTTCAAAGAGAAAAAAAAAAAAAGGAGATGGAAGTGACTTGCAAAGAGCTATCTTTATTACAGATGCACGTTAAAGTATGACATTTGTCACTGCTCAATGATCTGGCCAGCTGATGAATGGATGCCCTTACTTGATTCAGATCGAGCACACGTCCCCCAAACCTGGCTCAAGAGAACTACTGGAAGACTCATTTTAGAAACAGAGGCAGGCACGGTAAGAAAAGACAAAGGTACAACTGCAGATTGGTCTCAAAAGTGCCTCTCTGTGTCGTGTAAGAAATACTGTTTTCCAAAGAATGATGCATTAGTTTTCATTGCCAAAATAAATAGTTTTTCCCAAATAGGACCGGAATTGTTCCTTCAGCAACACATCACTTCATAGGCATCTCTGTGCTACAGAGATACTGCTTGTCCTGAAGCTGATTCCATGAAAGCATAAACAGGAACATAATCCTTCTAGCCAAGGTATCTGTAATGAGGGTCAGAAACACTGGATATTAAGGCAGAAGGAAAAGGAACTGGAGCTACCCTATGAGGTGTAACCAAGAAAATTGTATTCATTAAACTCCGAATCGGACACCTTCAAAATTATGCCTTCAAAAAATTTAGTCAGTCTCCTGCTCCCTCTGCTGGATTGTGTCCACTTACATTTCATAGAATCAGGGTAACATAATGGCCTGGATTGGAAGAAGCCTTAAAGATTATGTAGTTCCAACCTCCCTGCAGTGGTCATACTTGTAACTTCTTAGTCTTCTAGCTCTTTTTCGTCCAAGTAAAATACATGGACAACTGAACTACATGAAATAATGCAGTTTATTGTAGTTTTATTATGTGGTCCAAAATTATTACATTCTTATAAAACAGCCAACACACAATAAAATGAAATACTGTCAAGTAATCAAAAGGAAATATCCTGTAAACACTGATTAATAAAAATTCCCAAAAGAAAAATACCCAACAAATGCCATTAAAATCGTTGTAGAGGTATTTGTTGTTTAAAACCATTTAGTTAAAATGCAGGCATAGAGCTTCTGATTACAAAAAATAAATGACCTGAGCTGGAAAACAACCAGAAAAATCAAAAAGATGCAGGTTCTTACCGGTTCTTTTTTTCATTATGAAATGAGAATGTAAAATAACAGATCAACAACAACAAAAAAAGCCCTCTCTCAGTCCAGACAGGCTTTGCTACAATTCAGTGCTCAGCCCCAGGGCAGGAATGAGGAAACACTCCACGCAGGTCAAAAGCTCTGCTAAAGTCAAACAATTCTGTATGTTGGCCCTTAGTCAAAACAAGGTTCCTCAAACAGCCACGGAATGAGCTCTTGCTTGTGAGGCAGTTTTGCTTCACATCGGCTGAAAAACAAACATGAAATATGTAAAATCTATTTCCACCAAACTGAAAAAATACAGAGATCCAGGTTATTAAACTTCTCCCCCCCTCTGAAATGAGAGATCAAATCACAACCTGAGCAGCATCAAGTTCCATTCATGTTTGGATGAGCTGTGACATCCCAACACGGACAGTCACTGCTCCCTTCAAGCATAAGCCATGCACAGCAATAACTTAACAGAGTTTGCAGAAATCGTTCTTCCCAGGGGATAGTGGAAGATGAGAGGGAAACACAGAGGAGAAAGCCACTCTGCATGGGCTTTTGAAGTTAAAATTGAAACTATTTTAGCAGAATATGAAGCAACAGCTGATTCCCATGGCTTGGGAATTGCAGTCACAATTCCCATGGCAAACCAAAAGCAAGCACATGTTAAGTGTCACTCTTGCGAGAGTGAGCGCAGGAAGGACATAAGGGAAGGGAAATATTATTGTACCTACCAGGATAACCTCCAACATAAATGGGATTGTTCGTATCTGCAGATGTTGACTGGACGTAGGGATTATCAGTGTGAACCAAATTCCCATCAACTATCAGTGAAATGCGATGTTTGCTTTTGTTTGCTTGAAGCTTGTGCCATTTCCCATCACACAAGCTATTTGTGCCTTGTGGTTCATATGTAGCCGTTATTCTGCCAGCTCCATTGTTGACGTGGAATAAAACCTGTACAAACAGCCAGATGCCAATGAAGATCTAAAGTAAGAATACATTAACTAATCTGCCTAGATAAAAGCACAATCACGCTGGTGCAGAGATTTCTGTTTTAAATATTTGGCAATATGCAAGGCTAATGTTTACTTTGATGGATAGAGTAGATCCCTATGAAAGTGTTTTTTAAAATCTGAAAGACTTAGATCTACCTGTGCAAGGGTCCATTGATACACTTTACTAGGGATTTCAATGTTTCTTACAAATATAAATCAAGATGTTTTTCACAGAACCTGAGACTTCAGAAATCTGAAAGATTTACTGTGTCTAACTGAATAGAAAGAAGAATGGAGTGAAAGCACTTGTCATTGCCTATAAATGTATGGATTTTTTCATGTATTTATTTTTCAAAGCAGCTGACATTTCCTCAGCTCTGTGGTGAGGATTAATATGCAAGTATTAACTGGGAAAGTATGTCCCACAGAAACACTGATATTTAACACTGTCTCTAGCTAGGAAGCTTTGAATAAAAAATGAGCTATTTCTGCAAAAACAAACACTTAAGAGCAATCAAGTGTGTATTTTTAATGCAAGAGGTGACTGGAGAACTATGTATATTGATTGTTTAAAAGTTTATGGAGCATGATAGCCAGTAAAAGTAGAGAATGAGTTAATTGCTCATGAATATTGAAGAAGAGGTTACAAAACAGTGTGCATTGTATATGTAATTTTTTTTCAAGGACAAGGATAGCTTTATGGCAGAAAAAGTATTAAGCCATAAAAAAGATATATATTTGGTCTAACATACAGGGTATGTAGTACAGGAGGTCAGAGGAGCTGCACACTAACATAAATTACACTAATTAAAAATCCAAAGAGTTACAGTTACTTCTGCTAATTGCACTCTTTATCAAATCATGGCAATGAGAAACCTTGAGACTGAAAGTCTGTCCCATATTCATTCTGTGGAAAGTTACCTCCATCACACTTCACTGGTGTGTATTTCATGCATTCCAAGAGCTTTAGCCTCCCAGTTTCAAACAAGCCTTGTAAAATGAGTGTGCCTGCACAGGGCAGCCTACCTTGCCATGTACGATCTCCAGTCCAATGGCATCAACCTTGGCACTGCTGACCCCGAGAAGAACCCCATGCACGGCTGTCGTACGGAACTCCAGGGTGATGTTCACATCAGACCGCACTTTGTAGCCTTCTCTGACTGAAAAGAAGTTAGAAGCCTCTAGCAGAAGACTTGGAACCCACAGTTCAAAGTAAAATATATACATCATCATTAAAAGGTCTAAAAATTAATTATGCTGCTGGAATATGACTTTGCAGAACCTCTGGAAAATAAGTTTTCCAAAGTCGTAATTCCCATTTTGTACTGGAAAAGATAAACTCCCAAATAAGTTTTTCTTCATTAATTCAGATTTAATCCATTCTATCTCATTTGTAAGAAACAGTAAAGAACACAAATGTCATTTTTCATGTTACTTCAAAAGTCTTTTGTCTTTATTCTTTAACAGACCTTAACATCATGAACATGCATATCCTTAGCTGAAGAAAGATGTAGTTCATTCCTTTCCCAGTGCTAAAATCATTAGCTCTTTTATTTGTGCAAGATAGCCCTTTGCAGAAATGACCACTTTTGGATGTATGGAGTAAAGGGACTCAGTTAGAAATCCACATGCAGGGCATGCACTCACTGTATGAGGAGTCTGTTAATTACACACAATTCCGGTAAAACCTAAAAAGAGTATGTTTCCATTAACGTTAATTCAGTAAGGTACTGTTTTCATCTAATGACACTTACCAAGGGCAGCAAAGCCACTTCCATCAAAGAAAGTACCATCCTGCACTGTTTCATAGCATTTATTCACAGCAAAGATGGAGACAGGACTCTCCTTGTCCACTTGTTTGCTATTAATTGTCATGCTACCAATGCAGGCAGGAATACTGTGAGTAACCTAAGCATATGGAAAGATAATGTTTAGTATAAACTGCTGCAATGCCCTCTTAGTGATTCACCTGATGTTATTGTAGATGAAATATTTTCTGGACAAAACCCAGCAGAATCTAAAATATTTACACAATTAAATTTCTATTATTACATATAATTATGTAAGGTACATAGGTACATAATGTCTTAGAGTCAAAATCAAATAGTTTAGCAGCAGAGTATACATAGTCTGTGATACACAGAAAAAACTGTATTTGCTTGACTGCGAGTAGGGATACGCCCAACAGTAAAAACATTCCAAACATGCTTCAGCAAATTAATGAGTAAATCAAGATTTTGTATGATATTTTGCAAGTTCTCTTCATCAAAAAGATTCATCTGAATCACTCCAGAGGGTGGTTGGACACTGGAACAGGCTCCCCAGGGAAGTGCACCAGCCTGACAGAGTTCAAGAAGCATTTGGACAGTGCTCTCAGGTATATGGTGTGTTTCTTGGGGTGTCCTGTGCAGGGCCAAGAGTTGGACTTCGAGGGTCCTTGAGGATCCCTTCCAACTCAGGATATTCTAAAATTCCATGAGAAACATTATCATCATCACCGGAATCCTTGTTGATATAATGGGCTGCACAAGGACGAAGGTGACAAAAACCTACTTTCTAAAATCTTATATTAAATATGCTTTAATCTAAAGACAGGTAAACCCAGTCTTTCAGAGATATTTAAGGCACCTAATTTCTGTTTGAATGCAATAGGACTCAGATACCAAAATTAATATGTAAGTATTACGTATCTGGAAGTATTACATATCTGGAAGTATTACAGATCTGAGATTGTAGGTCATGTTTTTACCTTATACTGTGAAAGACAGGAATTTATATTCTTTATCCATTTTTAACAGAGAAATAGAATGAAAAAAAGTTCTGTTAAGGGCTATTACTAACACACAAGGATACAAGCTATTGCTAGAATCATTAAGCCATAGAAAGCTAGAAAGATTTATCTGGTAAAGGGTCATTACTTTCCTGGTTGCTTCTTTCCCTAAGTACTTCTTTTTAGCCTGTCAGAGACAGGATACTGAATTAGACAGGTTTGCTGCACTAAGCTCATTCTAGTCTTGCAAAATTCCAGAGACATCCCCCCCACCCCAAACCTTCTTACATTCCCAAGGTTCTTTGGCACATAATCTAAGGGGAGTCCTCCCACATAGAGCTTTCCTTCCACATCCAATGTGCTACCATCTCCCAGAGCATTGACTGCTACCAATTCTTGTCCATCCACAATGATTGTGCCTTTTCTTTTAACATATTCCGTCTTTACCTGGAGAAAAGGAAAGCATGCAAACATAAATGAGTAACCTAAATTGGTTATCTAGTCATTATTTGCCACAGAAATAAGCAAGACAATTGTTTAGTGGTAGAATTGCTTTGGTATTCTGTTCTCAGACACCCTCTTGAAGTTATTCCTGAAGCTGAGACCATTTCCGAATGCAACCGAGCAGTTAAACAGCTTCCTTGCCTTCCCAAGGGCTCACAATGATTTCATATTGTCCTGCCTAAGGCTTTCAGTGTTTTATCATTTCTTTAAATCACCAGTTTATTGCCTTAGGATATGGGTACATCACTGAGTTTGGAGAAAGGCATTCTGTGCTGGTCTCCTGCAATTATCGTGCTGCCCAACAGCTGAGCCATCTCAGCTCTCTGAAGTGCACATTCCTATGCTGTCATTTTATGATGGGCAGTGCTACATTTGCTATGACCAAAAAGCTGTCCAGTTCTGCCCATCCTGTTCACTCATGTTCCTATGCTCTTCTTGCCCTAAAACAATCACTCACATATGGCTGAGGGAAGTCAGCCAGCCATTTATTCTTCTCTGTTTACTTTTAGCCCCACTCAGAACCATGACTAGGTTCAACATGAAGTTTCATGAACATTGGGCTGGTAAGGGGATAAAGGGGTAAAGCAGGATGGTATGAGCAGAGGGCAGAGAATGAAAAGAAGTGGTGCTTCTTTCAGTAGCAATGTGTATTAGTTTACATTGATTGCAGAGGGACTGCAATGATCACCCCCAGCTGGGAAGTAGTGTGACTCAGCCTTAACCTCTGAAGAAGGCTGAAGCTCCTGCTTTTATGTCCTGGGTAGTCACAGGTCAGCTGTTGTATGGAATGTGTTCATCTCTTAAAATGTGGATAGTGTCAGTACGAGTTTTATGTGAGTAAATGTAGTTTTAAACATGCAGCTGTAAGTCCTGGAGCATTCTTCCTTTCAGGGTAGGCAGCAGAGCTTGACTGTGATATCTCTGACAGAAGTTCACATTTGCTTTCTTCATGTTAGTTCTTGCTGTTTTTTCTTCTGCTGATTATTTATAAAAAACCAAAAGAACTCTGCTGATTCCCAAGGCACCTAGGAAGGCTGGAAGCTTTGTGTCATCAATCACTTTGTCCCACAGAAGCCACTTCCTAGAATTAAGGTTTCACATATGGATAAGGGAGGGGAAGCATACAGGATGAATATCATCATCCTCACCTGCCTTTAGGAAAAGTGTTGTCCTCAGAGTTACTTCTGAAACTCCTGCAAACATCACAGTCACTTCTCACAAAGAAAGCCGGAGCCAGTAGCAGCAGGTGGGCTGCTCAGAGGAACGGGTCTAATAGAGACTGACGCAATCTTTGTGCAGAAGGCCCTGAGTGCTTCATGATACCTCCAAGCTGTAGATGTAATTTCTTCTTAAACTCTACTTAAGACAAGTCCTCCCCCTCCAGCCTCCATTCATTTCAAATGTTCCCCTTTCTCGTTCTGCCTCAACAAAGGAAAGGAATGACAGTGCTTCCCCTGTTGTCACTAGCTGCTCTGACATGCTCAGGTAATAAGTGGTAAGTGGGAGAAAAGAGAAACTGCACCCACAAATCTCTGTCACTCTGTCACACACTGAAGTCCAGGTCTTTGGTGACATAAAGCACTGAAAGCTCTCTGTGGAAAACATCAGATTTTTTACACCTCTCTGTTAGGTTCTTCTCTGTTGAAGATGACTATCACTACACAATTGGTGAACTATTTAATTCCTATATAGTTTGAGATACTAGACAGTAGTTGGAAGATAGATTTGATGTACAATTAATGACAATTTTAAAAGGAAATTATTATCAAATAAAAGTTTTCTGAATTACTTCATGATTGGGTTAGAACCAGTTTGCTTTTGTAACACAGAAAGCATACACATAAGGCAGGCAAAATCCATACCGGTACATCCAGGGAAGACAAAATGGAGCACAAGATTGGCGACCACCTACCGTATGCCATTTTCCATCACTGACAACAGCAGGGTGAAGAGCTACTGCTTTTCCTTTGCCTAAATCAAATGAGAAATGGAGCTGTCCCCCATAAAGCTGTAGGGCTGCATAATCAACCTGATTTTGGTGAGCCATGTAGTAAATCAGGCCACTGGAGGCAAAGGTTCTGAGATTCAGCTGGACGGAAAGTCTAGACAATAAAAATTCAGTGTTACTGAACAGTATTTCTTCTGCAGTGATGAAAAGCTTTTCTGGACACAGAGAACAGCCTGAACCAATTTATTATTATGAAAGGAGATTTATTATTACAAAGGCCAGAAAAGTAGAATTTGCGTTGATTCTAAGAAAGTGCGACTTATAATGTATTTCATAATGGAAATCAGTGCTGTACCTGTGAGAAATGGAAAAGGTGCTTGTCAAAGAGCGAGATGAACTTTAAGAGGGACAGGCTCAGCTGTTTGTGACTGCAGGCTTGCCTATTGCCCCAAGAAAGGAACCCATTCCAGGATAACTTTATGGCATCCATTACTATTAGGCAGGCTTGCTGGGAAATAATGGGCAGACTGAGAACAGAGGGAGGCTTAAAAGGTAGAAGAGATGAATGAGCCATTTATTATGGAGACAACAGGTTCAGACTACATGGCATCAATCTTCTGCAATGTCCTTTGCTCAGTGGCTGTAACAGAGAAGGGCTAAAAGGAAAAACCACTCTTTTCTCTATGCCTGCGAAGACTTCCTGAGTTGAAAGAAGCAAATACAAGTGACTTGCAGACTGGGTGTTGGCAACCTTGTTGGGACCCTCTCAAAAGAGGCAGAGAGGCTATCACACATTAAGTCTCAACAAAATGATTCTTCTCAGTAGTCTTGTCTCCTTCAAGTGCACCTTCAAATATGGAAGGTGCACTTGCAGACAATAGAGAGGAGAGGGTGAGATGTTATCTGCATCAGACAAAGGAATAGGGACCAGATATGAGCTCAGTATGTGGTAAAAAGAAATCAAAGTACTTACAGAAGGTACAGTGAGACTCTTAAATCTGAGAGGGAAAAAAAATGCCGAACTCTGACCATGAGTTATTGAACTCGTGATCACTAACCTGGGATATGATACTTTCTGCCATGAGGAGCCCACAGAAACCTGAAGTTAGGGCCTTGTTCAAAGCTGGCAATGCAGTGATCAATCATGAAAACCATCACTGCACTTCTTGTAGCTCAATACAAAATAACACTGTGTGCATGTGTAATTCAGGATATACTCACTTCTTCCTGACAGCAGACTGATTGAAGAGCAGGGTCAAGTGGCTGCCTTTGGCAAATCCAAACTGATGGGCACCTTGGACATGGTCAGGCAGCTCATCTTTTGCGCAAACTACCTGTTAATGAAATGACTTTATCAAGAACAACAGTATCAGGTGCTGCCCAGCAACTGTTGAATGACAGTGCCTGCATAGAGCTTTGTAGAAAGCAAAACTGAGCCACAAGACCACAAACTATACAGCAAAACATCAACTAACTGAACTCACAAGCATTCCAACCTATCTTCAGGCTCAAAAAGAACAAGTTCTAATGATTAAGCTATGTCTTGTCGACAGCACTAGCCTTTTCTACTGAGAAATGTTTGTAGTTTGAGATATATTCGCTATTTCTCTTAATTGATAGCCCTTTTGATAACTAAAGTTGGAAGTACAATTTCAGTGTGAAAATCTTACAGATTTGGTAGGAATATTTTCCCATTTTATGAGGACACATATTTTTGTTATGATTTGGAGTATGGAAAGCTGAGTAACAGAGTATGAGCCAAAGCTATACTTTAGCTCTAAAAAGGACAACTTATTTCTTTTTATAGTCACAGTTGTATGTATGAAATCTTGCTTTTTTATAAAATCAAATGTATAAAATCTTGCTTTCTGTTGCCACAGGAAAATGGTTTCAGGATGCTTTGGAAACCCTTCATTATAAAGATGTGCAGCTGCAGGAGGAGAGAAGTAATGCTGCCTTCTCTCTTGGTAACAGGGACTGTGGGAGAGGAAACAGGTGCCATGCAAGCTGCCTTCAGACACCGTGTGTCTCTCAAGTGGTTTCTGCCTCCTCTTTGACACAGGGCAGAGACTGCATATGTGTGACCAGGAAGATGTGCATGCAGAACTGCACAGCTAATGCAAATCTCAGCACAGTCCCTTTGGCAGGAATACATTTAAGATAATTGTTACTGCCAAGTCCTTCTGTTGGGAGATTATCATTCCACTTTTTCTTTTCTTTTTTTCTGTTGCTGCTGCCTGAAGAGTGATAAACCTAACTACATTTCCATTCCAAATGGCCAACAGGCTACTACAAAGGTTAGTATCAGTTTTTCTATAGGAAATAATAATTCCAAATATACATCCATTGAACCATTCCATACCACAGAGGAAGCAAATATACACAGTCTATAATTTGATAATTCTCCACAAAGAAAGGACAAAAGAGGCAGCAATAAAACTTTGCTGCAATACATACTTTTTTTGTATCTGTGAGAGGTCTCAGGGGAACTGGTAAAGCCTGAAGTTCAGGTTGAATCGCAGTGTCTGATGGCTGTACAGCTGGTTTAGGCTTCTCTGACAGGAAGCAGCTGTCCATATCCACATGTTCATACTTCATGGAAGTGGTGAAATACAAAAGCCTGTATTTTTTTTTAGAACATACGTTTTAAGAGCTGCATTTCTGCTTATTTCCCAAGCAGAAGGAGAGTATTTTACAAGGTCTTTCAGAAGTAACAGGAGAAAAGCAAAGAAGAGGCATCTGTGACAAACAGATTGAGAAGTGGCAAATAATCTGTCCATAGAACAATACAAATTTACAATATTTTTGGAAAACCATTCTGTCTGTTACTACAGACGAAATTATAGTAGAGAAAGCTGTGTTTTGTGCAGCATCTCTATAAACATCAAAGACATTCTTAATGCTATTTAGAAATATAACTGGTGATATCCATTTTCTGGCAGTTATAATACCCAGATCGTGAGTATCACGCATATCTTATGCTACAAACCAGGCAAATGGAAGTGTCATGCAAGAGATCACAAACATTTAACAATTACTACACATGGTTTTCCAAAACAAGGCCATTACCCCTCTGACTTACTCCTTGTTAAAAATAAGGTTGCTGATACAGCCATGAAAGGAGCCAGCCATTTTTAGCCCTAACATGCTCTCTCCTGCTGGAATGCCACCAGCATAGAAGTTGGAAATATTAATGGGGCTCATTTCTGCTGCTGAACTAAGCCTCAGTTCTGCAGGTTTACTTTCATCCACCTGTACAGTTATGATCCTGAAAAAGATAAAGTAGGGAAAACATTCAACAAGGTCTTAGAGTGTCATTTTCAGATGAAAAGCATTCCTATCAGCCTCAAAAACGTTCTCTTCTAATAAATAAAGATTCCATCACTTTGATAATCCTTTCAATGTCTTAAAACATGCAAAGTTTTGTGAAACATCTTTCTAAATTATTTTGATAGCTGTGTATCTTTTTACTAATACTACTTAGTATGCACATACTCAAGTACCCCAAGCTGTCTAGAGATTTTGAGAGCTTTTAGCTACACCTCTATCAGTGGCTGTATGCTGTATACAATTACCATGTAAATCAGAACATCTGCATTGACAGCAGAAAAACACAGCCCTGATTATCCCATCTAATAAGCTAGCAGAGGCAATTCCTCAAAGAGTGCAGTGAACTGACAACAACATACAATAATTAAACAGGTCTTTGCAGTCACATGTACCTCTTATTCCGAATTAGGATGACAGAGTGTTCTTGTCCATCACTGTATGTTCCATTAGCAGACTGAAGAACTACTTTCCTAGTACTTGCTCTGTCTCCAGCATTAACATGCACTGCAAGATGACCATCAATCAGCATGATGGAAAAGAAGGGCTGTAGATTTAATCAGAGGATTAATTTTTAACTATAGTTCAATTTTCAGACACTCATTTAGTGTTTAAAAAGAACACACATGGGAAAAATTTACCTCCAATCTTGTTGTAAACTTTTTAATGAAACTCAAAGACTAGTAGGAATTGTATTGGTACCTCTCAGAGTGCAAAGCCTTCTAACAGCAAACACAAAAGCTGGACATTTCTCTGGTCAAAATAACTCCAGTTGAAGTGCAGGTTTTTTTACACACACACACACACACACACACACACTCACTCTCCCCCTCTTAGAGCAGGAAACAGTAAGATTTTGTCTTTGGATTCTAGAAGTTCCAACTGTCTACCAGATACACAATAGCAACCTGACTTGATTTTACAAAATAAAAATGGAAAAACTATCCCCCAAAATCTTTGTTCTCAGTACTTGCCAAGTGTGCTTGTCTTCGTCGTCGCTTTTCCAGTCCCCTGCTGAGTCCAGCAAGGATGATGCCACTGCTGTTCTTTGTAGCAAAAGTTGCCATCAGTTCTGACTCTGCGCTTAAGGACTTAGGTACCAACTCAATATATCCATTGTTCATGATGCTCACACTGTGAATAGGCTATTTTATGAAGAACAGAAATAATTACTGTATTTATCCCTACACAGTGTACAGTAAGAAAAAAAAAATAAAATATGGATTAGATTAGCGTAGAATTTTTAAAGGTAAATCCATTTCAACTCACTGTAAAAACCACTACTCACTATTTCATAAAAAGAAAGATCAGGTCACAAAACTTTAAAGTGTCCTACCTCCAATACACAGCCTTTTCTTACTCCATATGAATTTCTATGCAAGTCAAAGGTGGAACGAGATATTTCCAGATTCTTGATGCATCCCACATACATTCTACTATTAAGACCTTTCCTGAAACATAAAACAAGGCTTTCTTTCCAAGGAGCAGTATTTGGAATCTCCTGGGAGAAAAGATTAATTTCTCTTCAATAAGAAAAGAAATAGAGATCTGTTTTAAAGAATGCAGTCTGTCTGGTGTAAGTGAAAAGAGATATAGTTTAACTTTTACTCTCACATACTAAATCTGGTCTTAAAAAGAGTTAAGATAATGTTTTGCCCAAATGGAGTGTGTAATGCTGTGTTGACAGGTCAGGTCTTTTCCCAAAACTTTAAGGTGAATCTTCAGCTGAAATAAAGTGGATTGTGTGAAAGGGTAACTGTAGCTGTCTACTATGTAGTATTTGTTTTTCATTTTTCAAGTCTGGAGGATGCCTAACTTGGTTCCCAGTTTAAGGCTGAGAAATCTAAGGCTGTCCTGCCATAATCCCTTACAGGCTGGTATGCCAGCTAAGATTAACAAGTCTGCACTCTGTAATAGCTGTGCAGAGACCAATAATGTACTAGAATTTACCTTATTGTCAAGAGCATGCAGAAAGTTTAATTAGATTTTCTCTTGCCATATTTATCCTTTCACTGTGAAGCCAGTGTAAAAATGTGACTTTGCAAGTTCAGTATGGATGTGCAATACAAAAAACCCCCATAAACTAGAGATGTGCTATAAAATATGTATTTGCAATGTTTTCTGTTGATCTGTTCACAGTTGTTTCTCCTCTGTTCCAAGTTACTGAATTACAGGAATTCTAAAGTAGCACTTTTATCCTTAAGGACAGTTTTGCCCATAAATGCCGTCTGGAAAATGCAAGGCTCGCACAGGTAGAGATCAAAGGAGCATCATTGCAGACAGCAATGCTGAATGCTTGCCCCATAGAGCGGTGGGGGGGGCTGCTGTGGCAGCTGCTGTGGTGGAAATCACCCTTGAAGGGGGAAAACAAAAATATTTCTGATCTGAACTGCAGTGTCAGACCTACCAGCGGAAAGCACCATATCAGAGTTTGAAGTCCCAGGTCAGATAATTCTGTGGTATACATGGTCATAAACTAGACTTCAGAATTCACTCATTTTCTCTAATTTCAGAGGAGACAGATTGTGTAAAAGTTTTTCCCTCACCTTACAAGAGTCTTAGCAAAGGTGCAAAAGTAAGACACTTTACCTCAGAGCCCTCGATCTTGGCAGCCCACCAACGAAGATTGGGTCCTTATCAGAGCGGTTCAGGTCTGAGGCAACCCCAGGAGATTCTCCTTGCTTCGTTTCTTTATAATTAAGGTTATATGCATCCATGACTGCCAAAATTCCTGCAAAGAAAAGAGAGTAAAGATCTGGAGAAGGACATGAATACCCATTCTACCCTTTTGGCAATCTTGTCCATAGTAAAGGAAAATGTAGTCATTGACTCAGACATGTGTGGACAATCTTCTTATTTTTAGAATGAGAAATTTATTCTACTTCCAGCTATTCTGGTAATCTCATTCTTTCATCTCTGCCAAAACCAAATCTGGAGTGGTCTACTGGAAAAGAGATACATATGTTATAGCTATTAGCACATATGCATTATTGCCGAAACACAGGCCCCCACAAAACAGTCGTAATATTAAAATGCAGAAGAGAAAATGTGATCCCTCATCTAGAGACCTGGACAAAAACCTTTCAGTCTTTAAAGCCTGTTGGTATGTTTTTATCCAGCAGTTTCTACACTACCTGCTCTTTATGAGATGTGCTAAACCAAGCACAAGATTTACACTGTAGTCCTTCCAAAAGCAAAGTACCATAGGTGTACTGCTAAAGACACTGCATTGGAAGTGATCAAATTTGGTTGCAGTGAGGTTTCCTGCAGCTATCTTAGATATTTGTATTTGTAAATGGGCTGAAGCCTGGATTTTTCAATCTGTAGCCTACCTTGCTTCTTATTCCGATTGAAGGAGATTTTGTACCACGTTCCATTGTTGTAATGATTGTCTGTTGTGAGAGCAAGAGGTCCTGAACCGAGATCAACAGTCAGCCTCACTTTGCCATCAACAAGCTCAAGGGACAAGAAATCTCTCTGAGAGGAAGAAAAAAAACACCCCCACAAAACCAGATTACCAATAAACAACAGATCACATTCCTGGAAATAAAATCTTCCTACAGAGAGCATCCCTGGCAGGTTTGGGCTATGTGTGGAAAAGATTTAGTAACTCTTGTACCTGGACTATTTGTTAGGCCTAAAATGCTCATCTTCACTATATTTAGGAAAATAAAGTTACCAGTATCTCACAAGGATGTATTTTTGTTTTGTTATTATTCTTACTCGAATGAATTGTAAAGTTTGATTATGCAGCAGAAGAAGGGTTAAATAACAAAGTCGCATTTTCCTGGTTTTGGAAGAAGTTGAAAATAATTTGATTTGACAGTTAGCATAATGATCAAACACTATGATGTTCTTTCTGCAAGAAGCAAAGACCTTCCTCACACAGTAAAAAGGACTTTCTGAATTACATTAAAGGTGCCCCCTCTGAACTGTAAATCTTAAATCAGATATTATTGTGCAGTGTATTCAGGCAGTGAGTACATAAAGCAAATGAATAATGTAGTGACTCTGAAAGAATATGTATCCAAACAAAGCTTTTCCTTCCACCAGGAACAGAAAACCACCACCAAAGTATGCAGTAAACTGCATGACATGACAATGAAGGTCTGGTGATGGGTCTGGGTTATGTTGCTTTTGCAGGAGTTTTATTTAATTTGTTTCAGTTTACTGAATTCTCATCTTATGGATTTAATTCAATATGGTTTTTCATTATTATATTGTTCTTCTGCAAGCTCAGTTGCAAAACATTTTTACATTCTGAAAAGGTTCCTTCAACTGAAACAACTAGTTTATCGTCCTTACTGTTTCCTTTTCTATCCTTTAGTTAAGTAATCATTAATTTTAGTCTAAAATAATCTATTTTTATTCTAAAATTAAAATAAATTGTGAAGAATTCTTTTCATTGTTTAATTTTGCCCTTAGTTTAGGTGAATATTTGCTCTAATGAACTGTCTCTAGGGTTCTTGTCTTTACTCCTTTGGCTTATGATGCCAATCATAGATGAAGAACTACACAAAAGTAGTAATATGCTCTAACATAAGTTAGCTGAAAAATAAAGAAAGCAAGAAACCAGCAAATTATCTAAATACAGTTTATGACAGTTTAGGAATCTGATCCATTTTCTTACAGTGCCATTTGAAGCAAGATACAGAAGAAGCCCATTCGGTGAAAAGGTACTGAAAAATATTATTATTTGAGTCACTGTTGAGCGGAGCGCCTTCTCCACAACTGAGTATCCACTGCCATCAAAATGGAACGAAGTGTCCTCATCCTGTGGGCTACAGAAGTAGAAAACCAATATAAAAATGTTAACTGAACATTTGTTTTCCCAGTAATTCTTATATACAATGTAAGAAAAATGAGATCATAGAATCATAGAATGGTTTAGGTTGGGAGGGACCTTAAACGTCACCTAGTTCTAAGCCTCCTGCCATGGGCAGGGACACCATCCACTAGACCAGGTTGCTCAGAGTTCCATCCAGCCTGGCCTTTAACACTTCCAGGAATGGGGCATCCACAGCTTCTCTGGGCAATCTGTGCCAGTGTTTCACCACCTTCACAGCAAAGAGTTTCCTCCTAATATCTAATCTAATCTTTCTCTTTCAGTTCGAATACATTCCCCCTTGTCCTGTCACTCCACGCCCCCGTAAAAGGTCTCTCTCCAGCTTTCTTATCAGCTCCCCTCAGGTACTGCTCAGTCAGTGCAGCCCCCAGGCAGTAATTTAGAAAGTGTGGGAAAACACTTGAACCTTGATGTAATGAATAACTGAAGGATTCCAGCCAAAGGCCACTTTCATTTTAGAACTTCACAGCACATGATTTAGCCATGGGAAAGGATGCACACAAGATAAGTTTTCTTCCCTTATGTATGAAAATAAAAGCCAAACCCAATGATTTCCTAAGGGAAAAAATAATTGTTACAGCATAAACCCTCTAAATTAAAACATGTTATCAATTTATCAAAATGCTCTGCATAATTGCACTTACAACGTTCTATTAGCCCTTTTCCCCGCAGTACAAGACTTGTAAAAAATATTTCATACAATCAAGCAGCACCCTCTGCTGTTTCTACATGAAATATTCTGCAAAGGGAATATGGACAAGCACATTTCTTTTCAATTCCTTAAACACAAAAACAGTACAGTCTGCAAAAGGTACCAAGCTCCTTTGCAACAGTTTTGCTATGGTTTCTTTTTATGAGACTGCTTTACACTGTTTCTTACCCTAGGAAAGAATAAGTTTGTCTTAGGGAAGAGTACTGGAAAACAAAGATTCCAAAGTGTTTTGGTTCAAAATACTCCAAAGTATTTAGGTAGTCCCTACTTCCAATGCACAAAGTAGAGGGTAACAATAAAACTCCTCTGAGAAAGTGATTAAAAAATTAGAATTCCATACAATATTTACAATATTTGACACCACTGGCACATTCAGATTAATGTGCTCAGAACTGTAAGTTAATGATCAGTGAAACACTGCAGTGTCTGAGCTCCTCATTTTTAGTTAACACAAAAATATAGTATTACAAATGTAAATTTTTCTAAACCTGTTCAAAAAAAAAAAAAAAAAAGAGAAAGTGAGACAATATACCTTCCAAAACAGCCACTGCACTTGCCCTCTCTTTCTATGTAGTTCCAGAGACCAACAGATTTGCCATTCAGGGATGCCTCTCCTAGGCACCCTTTAAAATGGGTCACCTTAACAGCAGGTGATTTCTATAAGACAAGAAATACTTCATGAATACAATTAATGTTAAGTACTCTGAAAATTATGCAGCAAAATTTTTGCTTGGTTGTTTTCCTTGAACTTTAACTTTGCTAGATATAAATCATAATAAGACAACAACAGGCATAACTATGAACAATTATCATCCAAATAGTAAAAGATTAGTACATAAAATAAGTAAAATAACTATGTCCTTGACCTACTTACACACGTCATGGCATGAATAACAATTGCAAACTAAAAGAAGCCATGGAAGAAGCAAACAACACCCAGATTAATTTTATGATGTCTATACCTGGTGCATGTACACACAGCCTGTCCTGGTTAAAACTTTATGCAAGAATTTCCAGGGAAAATTAACTTCAGGATACTAGAAGATCCTTACAGCATCTCTGCTTTATGCTCAGAGTACCTGGCATTTCTTGATGAAGTAACCAAATTATGAATTATTTCTAACACAGAAGTATTTCTCAAACATGTTCAAAACAATTTACAGAAGGCTGATCTCAGAATTTAACCTTGATTTGCCCTCCAAGTCCTCCAACAAACATTAGGGTTGACTTGTTAACATCCAGTATGCTGGCTGTCCCCGGAGAGGTTCCAGATTTAGGTGAAGGCTTCTGATCCGAGTTCATTTCTTCTATGCTGAGTGTACCTGTTTTTCCAAACCTGCCAAATACAAACACTAATAAATAGTCTTAGAAATGATCAGGCTTAATCAACAAATACTATTGGTTTCTTTTCCTAAGGACACGAAAAATCTCACCACTGAAAAACTCAGTGTACGGTTTGTGTACAACACTTATGACGTTCTTGTTTTATTTACCTGGTGGCATGTATTCTGTGCCATTTGTTGTTGTCGATTTGAAAATCAGGGTATTCCACTCTTGTTGAGCCAGAGCCCAAATCCCAAAGAAGAGCTACCTTACCACGCCGCATCTCCACCGCCAGGAAGTCTGTCTGAGAAACAGCAGAACCTATTCTAATTCATGGCGTCAAATGTGTATCTTCACCAGTAACACAGAGCAAGATTCATGTCCCTACATCCCATACTACAGGAGCTGACTTTTAGCAAAATCAGACTTTTCACTCACTTCTAATGAAACAAAACTCCCTCAGGTTGCAAGTAGGTGAATATTTTCATTATATATATATATATAAACATGAGATGTACAGACACATAGATGTATAGAAATATACACACCTGAGTGTATGTGAGATGACCAGTCTGTCAAAAAGTACTATCATATGACAGCATGCCACAAGGAACTGGCAGCTGTGCATTTATTGGGATCACAGAGGGAATGAAGAGAAGAGCAATGTGACAGTGACCCATCGTGCTCCCTTTCAAGTGGGTGGGTACACTGTGATTATGAGGGCCAGCTTCAAGAAGTTTAGCAGTGTTACCAAGCAAATCATCTGATACACTCCAGCATGCCACATGAAAGTATCACAGAGGGTGTTACACTCCATGTGGTTAATGCACAACACAGGAAAAGGGAGGGGCAGTTTCATCACAGGACCAAGAGGCAATGGCTAAGGAATCTGGTGCTTTTATTCTCTACCTTTGAGAATCTCTGGTATCATCTAAGGCACAAAAATATTTCCACCCCTAATGAACACATCTGTCTGCAAGGGGCCTCACTTGGTTACTTAGTTTGAAATCAAGTAAGAAAAAACATACTTAAAATTTTTGACTACCATCACCGTCAGTAAACATACACCAGAAACTTACCTTTCCATTGCTACCCAAGTAGAAAAGGAGGTTATCTGGTTCAGCAGTTTTCACATTGAGTATTAAGGTGTTGTAATTTGTAGATGAAATTTGGGGTTGGTACGCACGAATACAATCTCTGTCTGCTGATACTGCAACTTTAATCTGGGGGGAAAAGAAGCAAATGGAATCTAAACAAGTGTCAGTGTACACAGCACACATTTCTGGAGTATGTAGTTAGCTTCTGACCAACAAATGCAAGCCTTTTGCTGAGATACTTTCATGCAATCTAAGTATTGCCACCTGGGTTAGATTTTCGCAATCTTCTAGGAATCACTTGATAAAGAGATTCACAATAGAAAAGAAAGAAATCTGTCTTAATACACTCACTTAATGAGGAGGTTTGAATCAGTAAATAAACTATTCAAATACCTCAGAAAATAACAGTAAGTCTTGGGTCAGAAGGCCATATATCAGTAAAAAGCCCCGTCATAATATCAGAAAATAGAGATACAGAAATTCAAAATGTTTTAAAATAAAGGAAACAATTTCTAGTCTCTGTTGAGAGAATTTTTTTTTAAACAAATTAAGAAGGCAGATTGTCTGCAATAATTCTGATTATTTCAAAATTGTAGCAGTTTACACAATATTAAAAAATACATTTGTGAATATATTGCAAGTTCAACTCTTTAAAGATTAAATAAATCATATTCCTGTTGTCATACCTTTAACTCCACTGACCACTGTTTAGCATACTGATAAAATATTGATTCAAGCTAAATGCAACCAAACGTCTAGGAGCTTGGTAGTTTAATGACAGAAAATCCCTTTTAGCAAGAGAAAAGCCTTAATTCCATTAACTTCATGGAATATACCTGTAACTACTAAATGCATATAGCAAAGGTGTGTGTATGCATGCATCTGGACACAGATACACCAAGTTTCTCTTGTACAGTACAAAATTACAATAAAAATCCAACAAACAAACAAAAACCCAACCAAACAAAAAAACCCCAAACAAAACTACAAACAAATAAACAAAAACCCCAAACCAAAACAAAAAAAGTGCCTAACCCCCACACACCCCCCAAAAAGAACAAACTCCCCCAAATTGTAACAAGGGATTTTGCTAATACTTCTTTGCACCTTGCCAGGAGCCTCTGTGGCTTATGACACCTCAGAAAATACCATTCCCTTTTTTTCTGCAGTGGATTCATTAAGTTTCAGTAGACTGTGACAGAGGAGCAATAACCGTATAATTAAGAAGATTTGAAGAAAGAACTGAGTGCCTTCTGTTTTTTTAAACAAAACCTCCCTAAACCTTACAATAACATACCCACACTTAAGTCAAAGGCATACCAAAAATTACTCATTGCAAAGTCATTTTCATATTTCTCTCAGTCTAATGAGATCCATAGTACAGTTGATTCACTTCTGCTGTCTTTAAGGGAGAAGCAGAGATTTAAAAACAAGTACACTGTCTTAAAGTACTCTGGATGATCAGCTGCTTCTTGCAAAGAACATACGGACATGACAGGCCATAGATGGCAAATTTATTGATAGAAACAACACTCTTGACAAAAAATTGTAATGGTACTTGATGTTATATGGGGGCACCCCACATTAATCTCTAAATAATCTCAAAAATTAACATCTCGTACTAAAGAGAACAGCAGTGCCATCCCCCAACTTGTCTTCCTCATCAAAATCTATCATGACTGCATTCTGACATACTGTGTTTATTATTTTTATAGGAAATAGGAGGAAATAGCGGATAAATCAATAGGTAGCTGTTCTGACAAACTCACAAATGAAATAAGAAACTTGATGCTAAAACCTTAAAATGTACCAACAGCCCTGCCAGTATTATTTTTAGCATCAGTCAGTGCTCTTTGGACTTCACTGAGACTCCACAACAACAACCAGGTACCTTGAAAGTAAATTTCAGGCTCCTTATCTCAAAGAACCTCCCCGCTAAAAGTGAAAAGTCATTTAAGTCTGGGATGATGGAACTTACAGATGCTGCCTGCTTGCGGGCCTGGCTGATAAGTTCTTTAATTTCAGACAGATTTCTGTTCAGGTTCTCCTCTAGCACTTTCAAAGGTTTGAGTCTATCCAATAAAAGACTTGCTTGTGCTTCAACTTCTTTAACTTTTTTTTCAGCTGTGAATGCTGTGAAAACATAAAAGAAATGTTGAGGCAGGGTGAAAGCAAAATGTACTTTTCATTGCTAAAATACTTAGCCAAGGTAGCCAGTTTCTGATCATACTGGTTTCAGCAATTTTAAATATCAGCAAGGGATATACATCCCATGTGAATCCTCTAGAGGTCTGTTAAAAAAAGTTAGCAGATTTTTACTGAATTAGGAAGAAACTCTTAGCCCATCAGACTCATATTTAACGCCTCTTAAAATTGAGTAAAAGTACTGCTTCTGCAAGGAGTGACATTTCTACAGAGCAAACTTACCAGCTTTTGATGAATCAGTTATGAGTTCACTTGTTTTCCTCAAAGTGTCATTAACTTGGGACAGTGTAGAAGATGTATTCATTAGCTTTTGACTGAAATCCCCAAAGTGACTTAAATCCACCACAGAACTGGTGTTTGCAGACACAGCCAGCTCTTTCACTTCAAGCATGTATTTCCTGGTATCTGAAACACAGTTCCCAAGTTAAAAAAACATTCAAAACTTTCGTACATACTTGTGACTAACAAATGCCTGGCTTCCTAACAGCAGCTACAAATATAGCCAAAATACTAGAAATGCTGTCAGTTACATTCCTGTTACAGTAAGAATTGTATTTTTGTTTGTTTGAGCAACTTGATTCTGCCTATCTCAACAGGAAGTTTGTATTAATACATCAGGCTCATAGTGTTTAAGTCCCTTAAATCAGAGTTGGCACCCAGAGACAGTCATCTGAGACTTAAGTTTTGAATCCCGTGCAAAACTGGTGAGGCAGAAGGTCTGTTACACCCTCTGTTTTGGGCTACAATCACCTGTTTATTGAGGGCACCATTCCCAATCTCAGCCTGCCCCCTACACCCCCTGCCCACAACGGTGGGAAGATGCTGCGGCGGGCAAAAAAGGCCTCAGTTAGACCTCCAAGGATCCTTCTTCACCACCCTCTACACAGAGAGCCACCATGGATCTCTGACCGGAGGGGGAAAAAAAAAAGACAACTTCAAGAAATGTAATGACAAAGCTGAAATCAAAGAATGTTAAACTGTGAGTTGAGGAGAACACTCCTGTGATTTTAATTGCTTAACTCTCAATGTGTAGCTTTATGTTAGATAGCATCCTGCAATTCGTATCCAGTGTAATTTCATCACTACTATTATCCTTTAGCATGAATTAGGTCTCTGAATTGCAAAATGGTTATTTTAAGGCTTTGAACCTAGCATTTTAATCCAGATTCACAGTAGAATCAAAAAACCCAAACAAGAGGTCTCAATCAGTGTATTTCTAACTTAAAACACATTATTAAAATTGGGAAAGCATTTCGGACCCTCTTATTCACAAATTCAAAGCAATTTTTTCTACTAGTTTCCACAAACTCTAGGTCTTGCCTTTATTCAAAATAATGACTGAAAAAAGAGGAATTCTTTCATCTTGGAAAAGCACAGAAAAAAACTGATTTTAATCAGTTAAATGAAGTCAGCATTTACAAGAAAACATTTACATGCAGACTGTAAAATTCACAGATTAGTATAAGCAATTTTGAAACAAGCTAGAAAAGAAAGTGAAATCTCACAGTTCCATACATAAATTTCTCTGCATGTGGGATTAAATATTCTGTAACTTCACTCTCCTTTCATATCAGTGTAATTATATTTCTACCAGAGCCCCTCCTGATTTACAGCAATGTGAAATGTGAATCAGACTACAGACCCAATTATGTTTAATGTGTTTACTAAAAAGAATGTAAAATATTTAGGAGGCTAAATGAAGTCTCCAATATATTTTATTGCTAGGTTTCTGCAATCAGATAATGAACAGGGGTTTATTACAATTGTACAAGAGAGTTCTGTAATAAGAAGAATGTCAATATAAGTTTCACTTACTGTTAGGCAATACTCTGAGTGTCAACAGAGAATCATTAAGTTGGTTGCCAATTTTACTAGCACTTTCCTGAATCTTTTCTACCTTTTTGTTCAACCCATTCAATCCAAATAGAAGTCCTGTTGAAAGAAATAACATATGCATAAACAAATACCATACAACCCACACAAAACCAAAGTATAGGCATAAGAAGCATTCATTTATCTCATCAATGGAAGTTTTTTTTTCCAACAGAAAGAGCATTTTGCAAACAGGAATGCAAAATGAATGCAGTATTAATAGATAAGCTCCTGTGGGCACCGTTCTGTTCAAAGCTACCCTTCTTGGCCAGTTCCATGAGACTGACCTACAAACATTGTGAGGAAAAGGCTGTAAGCTAAAATTATTCCATGATTTTGAACTCTAATAGTTTTTGTGGTGTTCTTCACATTTTATACTATGTAACAGGAGCCAAAGAAGTGGGTGTTTCTACATATTTGTGAGCTGTTTGCAGAATCCTCTCATTAGAAATTAAAATATGTAGAACCAAAGGAACAAAAAGGGTATGTAATTCTGTCCATCTAAATAACATAAAATTTATACATATTTGTAAACCATTGGTATTGCAAGACAAGACCATTTTACAGATACACTTTATCTCTGTGAAACATTCCCTTTCTGTCCAATTTGTCAAAAATTTCACTAAGGGCCTGCTTCTGCTCCTACACAAAGCCTTTGTTCAAAATGCTTTTGAACTTTCATTCAGACTTCAATGTAGTGTAGAAGTATAGACTTCAATGCCTTGCTGATATCTTTGGAGTAATAAAAAAACCAAAAGTATTTTTGAATTTATGGAGACAAAGTAATTCAGCTTGTTTTTATATTTCAGCTGTCCAGCAGGAACAAGCAAAAAGGATTAGGATTTAAACATGTCATCTTACATAACTGTGTCATCCATGATTTATTAAATAAAAACAAGTCATTGGAATTTTCAAGAATTATGCTTTTTCTTTCTCTACTGCACAATCTCTACTGATTTAATTCATAAAGTTTAGAAAAAACAGCCATTGCAAGCATTGCTTATAGGTAAACGTCATATAGTGATGGGCAAATTTTTAAATGTTTACAGAGAAAAATTATATTCTTACCCCAAAAATGAGAATACTATGTGAATCCATAAAACATTAATCTTAATTGCACGAAAATATGCACATAGTAATATATATATTTACCTTAACTTATGCTCATTAAAAAGAAAAACCTACACAAAAAAGCCAAATTAAAAAAGATGAAAAAAACCCCAGCACAAAACAGAAAATAGAAGAAAGAAATAGAGGCAGAAATGTGAATTCTATAGAACTGACCATCACTTTTTTTCTTCAGATTTTTAGCTTCATTCTGAAATTTGGAGCTAAGCAGTAGAGTTTCTTTTCCCAGAAGACTGAAAGACTCCTCTGGCTAAAAAACACAGACATCAAGTTGCCACACATGAAAAACAGAAATTCAACTGAAAATATTTAAGTATCTGCAGACACCTACTTAAAGTTAAAGAACATTCTTGTTATTTATGAGATATTCTATTCATTACCCTATTAAGCATCAATTAAAAATAATAAAAGTTGCTATCATTTATCCAAGAATGTGACATTGAATCTCTTTCTGATCTAATAAAAAAAAAAGACAGCTATGAAACAAAACCTACCAAATTCTAGTTTCAACACTGCTAGCGATTCACTGTTGTCTTTTGGAAATTCTACTTCCAGGCCTAATTCAAAATTTCCAGCACTGAGTAATTTAAAGGGAGATATTTCAAAATCACAGTCTTAGAAGCACTCTTTTACATTTCTCCAACTGAAAAAATCTGGAAAAACACCTTGGAGGATTCATGCTGTAGAAAGCTTTAACAAGACAGAAAGCTATATAATAACATACAAGCTCACAAAAGAACGTCAACTCTTTTGATCACTGTCATGTAAATGCATTATCACACGTTTGCTTCTGCAGGTATAATGTGCATGATGAAGAAATGTGAGGGGGGAAATAAAATAATAGGAAACTGTTAAGATCACAGGAACTGGTCTGGTCTTTTTCATCTACTGTTTCAGTAACAATCTGATAATCTTTGAAGGCAAAGGGATGGTAGATGAGACATACACATACATTTGGTTATGAAATGTCCTCTACTAAGCAAAGTAGCTGTGGTTGGGAATACCTAGATAGCAATGGAAGCGGGATAGGCCAAATAAGGAGATCACTGAATAATTCCAAAGGTGGAAGGGAGCATTAGAGGCCTGGGAATTTAAGTTCAACAAGAATACATGTCAGATGACTGATATAAATCCTCATAGAATCAAGTCCAGTCCAGCTAAATGTGCATTAGACATTAAAAAGCAAACAAAACAAAGGGAAAATGGTACTGTGGCAGAGAGAAAAGCAAGGTAAACAGAACTTGAAATGTGGTATCACTACTGCCTTGGAGTATGGATTCAGGATACAGTACCTACAACTTGGTAGGACAGGCTGCCATCAAGGACATGCCTCCCTCAAGAAGACTCAAGTTTTCAGCAAGTGCAAAAACAATTAGAACAAATATTCCAAAATGAGAAAGGTGAAGACGTAAATTAAAATACTAATATTGATACTTACAAAATCCAAGGGGCCATTCACAACTCTAAATGCATCATCTGCCAAACTCTCTGTTCTTTCAATCACACTTTTAACACTGGAGTGAGTGTAGATAGCAGCAGTTGTGTTCAGAGTCACATTTCTTACTCTAGAGAGGCCACTAAATAGACAATTAACAAGCAAATCTCTTTTCAATCAAGCACTGAGTTCCATGTCTTCAATTACAACATGCACATCTTTCCAGAATACATGATGCACTCTGGAAAAAAACAAGCACACCTTGCCCAGTCTTGCATAAGGGGCTCTAAATTCATTATTTTGAACTGAAAAAATCAATTAAAAGGTTTTCAACTGCAGGGTTTTTTTCTATTTTGTTAGTTGCTGTTCTGTTTTGTTCCTTTCCATTTCTTTTTTTTTCCTTTTATTTTGTTCCCTTTTATTTATGTTAATTTTTTCAATTTATAAAGACCCTCAGAACAAACAAATCCTATTGCCTAAACAGAACAGGAACAAGCCCCTATCTGGAGCTCAAAAACTAAGTACAGATATAGAATCTAGGAGGAGATTATAAGCATCTGAAATCTAATCTATATTAAATTTTGCTTTATTGAATTTATCTGGCTGTGGTGAAGGCAAGAATTGCTCAATGTTACTCTAAGCAAAATTTCTTGGTTTTAAACTTAAAATAATGTCAATTTTCCAATCTGATATGGTTTAACTTTTAACACATATCTGCTGACTTCAAAAGACCAAACCACAAGCATCCTAGAAGGATTCCTCAGATAGAAGATTAATTTCCATTGAATTAACAGGAATGACTTAGCAACTTTCAAATTCTAAGAGTGCATTTGAGTGGATTTGAAGTTGCAACCCACTCATTTCTGCAAAACACTTTGAAAGCAACAATAATAGAGGCATAGTAAGAATAGCTTCCTGATTGCATTCCAAGATATATTGCCAAGAATTTTTCATATGTAGACCAGATGCTTTTCAAGCTATACCATGATATACTCATTGGGCATTTAATAATTCACCATTTACTGTGTAAGTCAGCCACATGAAATGCAAGACTAATCAACCCTCCTCCACATCATCTCCTAAAGTTACACTGCATTAAAAGTAAAAAGCACTTGAAATTAAATGGGGAATAAAAATTGATCGTGAAATCCTTTGGGTTGGAAGGAACCTTTAAAGATCATCTACTAAAACTTCCCTGCCATGGACAGGGAATTTATCTAGTGAATTAAGCCTCTACCTATTTATATTAAATGTGACGCTAATGTAAATCTCGTGATTTCATAATTCCTGAGTTTATCACCTCTCTAGTGTATCTGCAAGTCTTTGGAACTGGGTGGCATGTTCCTCAGCTCTGTACACCAGGTCAAGCACTCCTCTCACAGACATCTGCATCACCAGCTCATCCACGTGATGTCGCAGTTTGGTGCTCCACAGGGCTAACCCATTCTGGTGGACTTCCACGTCCTGCAAAACAAAATGTTTCCCTTTTTTTTTTGTTTTCACTAGCCAAATACACTTGAGAGTCTCAAAGAGGATGTTAAAACTTGAGGACTTACAGATGTAGAGTTCTTTACATCTTGGGCAAGAGCAGCAGCAGCATTCACTAGGACTTTCCCTTCTTTAATGAGCATGCTCGAGACTTCTTCACCTTCCTTTATATTTAGCTTTTTGTCCTGTAGCATAAATCAAGTGTTTTATATTAGTCTGAAAAGTCAGCCATACCAATGAGTTCACTTAACACATAATATTATGGTTTTCAAACAAGGGTCTGGTCTCCTTTAAATTTTTAAGGTATCATATTTAAATATTAAAATGTTTAAATATGTTTAAAAAATTAAGAAATCAACTTTTAAAAACAATCATATATTTCATATTTCTTATGCAACAACACTGACTGTCCAGCCTTACATTCAACTCTGCCAGGTTGCTGGAGATAAGAGGAAACAAGCGATGGGTCTCATTGATGTTGGCGAGCGCCTCGTTCACCAGGTCCTGGGCATCCTGCAGTCTGCTGTTGTGCTTTGATAAGAACTGGCTTGCATCCATTTTTAGTTCAGCAAGTTCCTGCTGTGGTTTGAGAAACTCTTTCTGAACCTGGGTCAACAACTTTTCCGCAGCTCTGAAAAAGGAGAGGAATCAGAAATTAAAGAAACAGTGAAGGAGAAACTTAGGCATGGATTTCTTAAGGAGAAAATGGGGTCATGTGAAATTAATTTATATGCATCTTCTTACAAAAGCCTGCCATTTTTTTTCTAGAATAGCATACATGCACATGGTAGTTTAGTTATTCATCTTACCACATAAAATGATGACTGCCTGGGGAGACGACAGTAATACAGTTCATAAAATTTGTATGTAATGACTAGAGGGGGAAGGGGTTAGTACAAATCATATTTGTTTGGACTTAATTTGGGACAACCCCCCACATCAAAATCTCTGTGAAACACTCTTCTGGGAGTACTCTATATCCTAATTGTAGTGATTCAGATTTTGAATGTAGGATCAATTTATGATAATTTATGAGGATTGGCACTGGAAAGAAATAAGTAACCAGAATTGAAAGACATATATCCAAGAGTCCAGAAAAGCTTAAATATCAAATAAAAATAAATAGTCTCATTAAAATGAGCACTGAAATGAACAATTTCAGCATTATAATCTGAAATAATTTAATCTCTGGATTTATATTTTTAATCAGCAACCGAGATTATCTGGCAAATATTAAATTCTCCCAAATCTGTCAGTTGTTAATTGCTTCAGCTGTTCTATTTGGGAATATTTGCATCTCCATTTGAACACTTCCCAGAATTGAAGGAACAGAACTGAAAATTATCCTGAAAGTCTATTCCTTTGTTTCTCTTCATTTCAGCACATATGCTGAAAATTGCAACTCCTGAAATGGTATTTTTGTATAAATGTTTGTCCTTGTTAATCTGACTGCATATCACATAGATCTTTAGCCAAAGCAAAAGAAACCTAGTTTGTTTCACAGATATACATAGCAAAACACATTCCATCTTTCTTACTGAACAGCAGATGCACATTTGCATGTATTTTCTAAAACTAATATTTCAGAGTCCTTACAATCAGAAGCCATAATCTTAAAACGTTACAAGATCTAAAGTATTTTACAAGTCAATAATGGCTTCTGTTTCAGCATAGAGTAAAAAGGTTATATTCCTAATTATCTGGGGACTTTGCCTTTCACGGCAAATGTGTGGAGACCTCAGTTACAAATGTCACCTAAAATACATTCTCACAAACTCAGTCCACTGTGAGTCATGTAGCAACGCCTACAGCCTAAAATAGAGACTAGCAAGCTGCTTATTTAAATAATTTTTGAATTTACAGCTGCATTGCATAAGAAATTCTGCAGAGCAAACAACCTTATAGAACTTATTAACTCTCTTCCTCAATCTGTCAAAGGACCCTTATCAGAGAGTTTTCAGAAATTTCAACAGAGACTATAATTAAAAAAGATAATTTACAAACACCTTCTATAACAGCTCAAAAGCTGTTGATGTTGAAAGTCAGAACATCCTTTTACTATGGAACAAAACATTTTGAGACGTATTTGTAAGTGGAAAAAAATCTATTTACAGTTCCTAATAAGAAGAAGAATAAATGGTACATTTCTGGTCCATTTCCATGTCTATATAGCTTCTATACAGTTCTATATTCAGCAGAAGAGTCTGCTGAACAAAATGAGACATGCTACAAACTCAAACACTCTATCCTGCTTAATTCAAAGCATTTAATTTTAAAAAAAGTCAAAATTTCAGAAATATTTTACTCTTGTCGAAATCCTTGTCTGTTGAAGCCAATATTAACATTCTTACAGTTTTTGGAGTGCTGTGGCATTAGTCAGTATTTCTGAAACTGGAACAAAACATTTGCTGACTTTTGGAACAGCAATTTTTTTATCTTGCCAAGTCTGGCAATGAGAACTAATACTGACTATAAAAGCCATTTCAAAAGAACCTTTAACTGGGCACAAATCAAGACAACAGAATACAACCATAAACAATGGCTCAGAGTGCTTTCAAAAATGCCTTGGTTTCATTTGCAAATCTTTGTTATACATATTCCAGGAACAATCAATTGTCATGTCCTTCAGCAGGCCTGACATGTCCTGGGCTTGCAATCGACTGAGACAGTTTTATGCCATCTCCCAGCCAAAATCAACACAGAGATGTGCATTAGGGTCAGATCTGAAAGAATCTGAAATCAGTGAGTCTTTTCACTTATTGCAAGGGAATTTTGTATCACATCCAAGTTAACAGGTTTTACTATTGATTTTAACAGACTTCTGAAAGACTTTATTATTATGAACCAAAACAAGGTTCATATAGGTCCACCTGGGCTAACAATCTGTCACACTGCCACTTATTATGGCAAAATGTTTCTCCAGATATCTCTTCAAAAAAGCAGTGTTTCATGGCAGAGACATATGTGAAATAAAGTTTTTGGTAGAACAGGCTTACTTGAGGACTGTGGTAGCATTATGGTGCTGTTGAACAAAATCCTTCTTGCGCAATGAATCCAAAAGGGCAGAAATATCATCCTGTATGTGCTGAGATGTAGCATTTGACAGCGGCAGATCCAAGCCCAGTGTTTCATTTAGTGACATAGCAACTTCAGCAAGTACTGAATAGGAGAGTAAACAATTTAGTCATACCATTAAAAAAAAAAAGAACATATTTGAATCCCTTGTGCAAACTGCAGCATTTTCATGTAAACAGGACTTTAAGAGTTGCAAAGGACATACCCTTAATAAAATTTGTAAAGAAATGGAAATATCTTAAAAACAGGATACCTTTGATGGTTGTATGTACTGTGTCAATAAAGCCAGTCAGTTCTTGACTTTTATTCCTGGTTTTCTGAGTCATTGTATCAAGTTGCAGAGCTTTTTTCAAAAATTGAGTTGCCTAGAATAAAATCAGAGAGAATATCTGACAGTTCTCCTAAAACACTGATTAATTCCTGACACTTGTCTATGGTTTTTATGCTTATTTTCTTAGTATTGAGAATATTTTAGTGTAAGGAAACAACGCTTTTTGATAAGGTAGATCGAACTGGTTCATAAATCTCTGATGCTTCCATGCATGCAGATGCCTTAATTGTCTTTTAAGTTCCAGACTCTCAGAGTTAGCAATTATTTCCATAACCAGTGAGCTTATAATTATCAAAGCTATTTCTTTTACTAATTTAATATTATTTAATTTATTAGGTACAACTAATGTTTGTTAGGAAAATCACTGTTCTGGATACATCAATATTAACAATAACAACACTCAGTGGAAGCACCTGGTTAGATTCTGTATATGTGGTCTGAATATTGTAAGAATTTATGGTCAGCAAATGAGATCCAATGGCTGAAGTACTGTTGTCTATTTCCTACCTACAATTATTCTTCTTTTAAAACTGGATAAACAATACAAATGTTGTTGTCTATTTTCCTGTGAGATTTCAACAGATTTAATTCTCTTGAGATGATCTTAAACACAATACTACAGGTATAAAGGACTTTTTGGTGAATATTCATCTATGACTTAATTTTTAATAAGCTCCACATGTTAAAACCAAGGAGAATAAAGTAACACATTCTCTCCAGTTTTAGGACATTAAATGATCACAGTACAAAAAAACTTTTAACAGAAACCATGTAAATCTCCTGTACAATATCATAAACCACTGTAGTTTACAGAAGTCCACAGAGCAATTCACTCCCCTTTTCAGGAAGACTACAGAATGGACTGAATTCTTTCAATGAACTCTACAGATTTTAAATAATTTCTGAACAAGTCTCTGGCATAAAGCTACTATGCTATGAAATCGCAAATTATTTTCTCCAGATAGGCTAAGAATAAAGAAGCCAGCACCTACCTCTTCATGCAAGTGATCAATTCCTCCTGTTAAATTCAGAAGACTTTCTTGTGCTGTATCTAACAAATAAGTTGGATCTTCTCTAGGAGCTATAGAACTCTGTAAGAAACAAGAAGCAACAGCTCACTGTAATTTGAAGACTTGTTTGTGGGTCCAGAAAAGTATTGGGAAGAAAATAACTATGCACACTATTCAGATTATTTATATGCTGTTGAAAGGACTGATTTTCAAAGCACACGAGATGATATAAAGTCATTAGATACATACAGTTCATGAACCCAGTGTACCAGTTCTTTAAATAAGCAAGAATCCAGCCATGTTGTATTTTTAATCGCGTAAAAAGGAAGAAAACAGCATTTCTGCATTCCTGATTCTCAACTTCACCACAGTCTGAGTGCTCAAGTAAACTACTTTGAGAAGTTCCAAGGCGCTTCAAATTATATGTTTCATCCAGTCCCATAGCTGCTACCATTTCAGCAGCTGGTCCTGTCAGAACAGCTGCACTAGGGTGTATCCCTGTGGATGACCCTGGAGATAAGTAGTCCTGTGGGTCCCTTTGTTAATGAGAAAGAATAATATGCTGCATTTGCCTTCAAGGTCACCTCAAACCTGCTCTATATGGCAATATATGGTCATTGTGCCCAAGTCTATAATATTTGATACAGTCAAGGCCTGCAACAGATTATCACTTCTCTAAAGATGCAAAGAAACCTAGGGCATCTCTAGCAGAGAGAGCAAGTCTAGGAAAGGTTATTTTCAGATTTCAGATGTTTCAGAGCCAATCATCATAAATACCATGGTAAGTATACTGTGTGTGTATGTATATATATACATACATACACACACACATATATAAGTAAAGTCCACATTTTTTAAAAAGTAATACATAAGAGTACCCAATAGCCTTGTGTCGAATGGAAATTTTGAAGTCTTTTCCTCAGCATGAAAAACAAGTGAAAGAGAAATTTAAAGCTCTTGAGCCTCCTGGAATAAAGCCCAGCAGGTTTCATTAAAAGCCTAGTTCAAAAAAGCAGAACGGGACAGCAACCAAGTTTAGGTATGTCAGGAGGAGTAAAGCAGGAGGCTTTAACTAGAAAAACAGAACAACTGAAGCCTTCCAGTGGATGGGAGGTGCAGAAGCTATGAGGAGTGGACAACCTGATTTGATAATTTTTCATTACCAGAGGACCCACAGAAAGGAATAGAAAAGAGGAAGTACTCAACTTCCCAAGCTACCAGCATGAGGCAGACGCAACACAGTGCAGGGGACAGCCCTTCAGGGAAGATCCATAATTCACAGAAATAACCTTGGGGGTTTTCTGGCCTTCAGCCACAGTTACTTTGGTACAAGGCAAAAGGCAAGGTAATCTTTAACTCTCCAGAAAAAGGGGAATACCTGCTTCCAACAGAGAAAAATTATAAGACTATCAACTTACCCCCAAGATTTAGTTGTTTGAAAAACACTGGCCCAACATAAACAAAATTACATGAATCACAAGAACTTTTATACCGTGTTAAGCATCCCACTTCCAAGAAAGTGCCAGCTGGCTTTGATTTAATTTTAATATTGAAAAAATGTATGTACTAAAACTTAAAAAGTAAGAAGTAAGTAGAAGCTTACTTAAGTAGTTAAGTTAAAGTTACTACAGTTAAGAAAGTTAAACTTGTGTAACAAGTAAGTAGAAACTTAAACTACTTTTATTTTTACATAAGATTTGGCTTTTCTTTGCAATTAAAGTGCTAAATAAAAACTACAGATGAACAATATTTCCAAGTAAAAGATGATGATGCTCCTATACAAACACAAAATAATTATAGAAAGCAAGTAAATTGTATCCTTGGAGTATTACAATAATTCAGTACATGTATCCCTTAGGACATAAAGGAAGGGAATCATAATTATGGTTTCAAACTGAAAGGTTAGCAACTAAAATGAAAGGATAAGAGTATCTCTGCTGAAGCACAAACGTGTAATTTAATCAAGTTTGCCATCAAATTGTGTACTTATTAACATTTTGAAGTACACTGACTAGAATTCATTCTGCCTTATATCTTAAATAGAAGAAATTATAATTCCAAATTTTAGTTAGCTGAATTTGGCAGCACAAAAAGGCTCACATTATTTTGATTTTCTTGTGATATGGTGAAATACAAAGAAGATAGCTTTGTTTCTGACTTAAAGCTTGTCTGCTTGACTACTGCTGAGAAGACTGTTTTCAATAAATGTTTCTATTTTTAGTAGTCATGAAGCAGGGAGGATCCTCTTTATCTCTGTTTTTGCGCAGAGGCCACATGAACTTATTCCTCAGGACCAATAAATGGCCTTCTAGAATCACAGAAAGTGGTATTTCATGCTTTGTCTATGGGCAGGAGGAGCTGAAGGGAAGTTTGCCCCAAGCAGCCTGAAAGTGTCCAAGACTGAAACATTCCACCTGACTTTAGTGCCCTGAGATGGAGGATAGAGTAAGGTACTTGGACTGGCACACAGCCAAAAAGAAACCAAACTTCTGCACCCCAAGCACCGTGGCTAATGGAGAAGCAGCCTACCACTCCAGGGAAGGACTCCAGGGACTCCAGAGAAACAGCCTCTAGATCTATGCCTTTGTGGCGGTGGTCCAGCCCCTTGCATTTAAAGTGAGTGACACCCAGTGGGTGAACTTCTCTGCCCAGGACTCCACCCTTGAGGAGAATCCTGAGGGAGACGCAGAGGTTTGATATCCACGCCCATGAGACGCCACTCACACCTCATCTCCACCCTGTTTCCAGACCTTTCTTCCCTCCTTGGTTCAGGATTGGTCCCACTGGTTCATGTTTTATAATAAGTTCATATACTATGCAATTAGTTTCTAGAAAGATCTTAAGGGCTCCGTTTTGGATTTGATGTCCCAAGTCTGTCCCTCCTCTCCTGTCCCCTGAGTGGTCAGTGTTAACCCTTGTCATTCCCTGGTTGGTTATCTCCGCTGTTCCTTCCCCCCCGTTCTTCTGCCCTTAAAAACCTTTGTTCCACCCTTGAAGGGGGCTGTTCTGTTGGCTCCCGCCTATGCCGCGTTTCCTCCGTCCCTCGAGGGACGAGAAATAAAGCCTAGGTACATAGCCACAAGCAGCCGGGCTCTCTCCTTCTTGCCTCTGCCGTCGCTCAGAAACAGCTACCGGCGTAACCTGCGAAAAGCCGTTTGCCTCGCAGTTCCCTGCGGAACTTCCATCCGGCCCCTGTGGATCCAAGAACTGAAAGCCCCAGAGCCCACTGTCAGCTCTGAGGGCATCGGATCACATTGCCGCCCGCCTGGCTTGGGCAAAGGAATCTGTCGGTGCGGCATGCCTTGGCAGCTCTTTGGCAAAGGGACCAAAAAGAGAGAAGACCTGGCCTGCTGTTTCTATTTCCCCACTGAAAATTAATCCCCTTGCTGGCCAGAATGCACATAATCCAGGTGGAAGCACATATATACAGCACATTCAGAAATCCTATTGCTGATTGCAAAATATATTAATCTATTTATTTAAATGCCAGTGCAACAAATAAAAATAAACTAATACAGGCAGCTAAATAACTTAAGCTATACTTCCAAAGCAAACATAATGGCCTTAATCTGGTATCACACATAATCAAACCGTGAACTTCAGAAGCCTTCTGTCAAATTACCAGCACCTGTGAGCAGCTGCAGATTTTTTCTTAAAGGAGTGACTGAGTATTTCTACTATTTATGTGTTCGTTTTACCTTCAGATGTTGTGTCGCATTCTCCAACTCTGACAATATCCCATAGGGCACACGGTCAATACCAGTGAGGTTCACTGAAAGTATGGCCTCACTGAGATTATCCAAACTGTTTAAAAGAACTCCTGTGCAGTTGTCATCACAAGCTAAATAAACAATTTTAAGGAAGCAATATTAGTATTAAAATGAAGACAAAAAAATACCGCAATTTTGATATAGACAGTATGTGCCCTCATCATTTAAGTTAAGAGTGATAAAGTATAATAACTCTAAATACACAGCTTTGTAGTCTTGCCTTTCCCTTCCTGCCCAAGAGTGAATTTATTCCAAACACATTCTCTTTAGGTTAGCACACATTAGAGCCTTATTGGTCCTGCTAACTATTGAGCTGCCTGCTGTATTATAAGCTTATTGAGCCTATTTAGCTATTTGGCAATAAATCCATGTCGAAGCCACTCAGTCAAACAGGTTTGGCGGACAGGAAATTCAAGCCTACAGTCCTGCAATTCTATTTACATCCTAGAATTCTTTTTTTATTATTTATACAAAATAAAACAAGAATTCTAAATCCTGAGTCAATATAGAAGCAGATTATTGTGCTAGATGTGTCTTTCTGCTACCTACACTCTCATAAAGAACTACAAGACTATTGGGGGAATATGATTTACTATTGGTGGAGAATGCCTATAAACCTGGGATAATTCCAAAAGTATTATCACAGCAACCTCACATCCAAAGGGTCAATGACATAGGTATTCAAAATCTTCCAATGAATAAAGGTACTATACAGTCAGAAAAAGCCTTAAAATTATCTTTCCTTAAACTTGTTTGTAACACTAAATAAGCAATTTAAGGATTAACTGCCTGTCTGATGTTATGATCTCTACTGTAGCTTCCTCTGTGTTCACAGAATGGCTGAGGTTGGATGGGACATCCAGAGAATACCTCCTCCAAACCTCTCCATTTTACAGAAGTAATGATTTGTTAAAGATTTCTTTCCTTCACAGAAAGAACAGGGCCCGACATCATAAACCCACCCACAGAATAACCACGTGCACATAAATATCACTGCAGCGGCAGCGGACCACAGCCCATCAGGAAAATAAACAATTTAAAAACCACTTACACACACACTCGTCTTCCAGCAGAAGGTGCCTTGGCTCACACTCCTCACAGAGCTGTCCCGTCACCCCCAGCTTACAGAGGCACTGCCCAGTGACACCATCGCAGTTCCCATGCACAGAACCGCCCGGATTGCACTGGCACGGATGGCAGCTTCCACCGGGGAGCTGAGGGTCACCGTAATAGCCAGGGGAGCACCTACACGGGGAGGAATGACACACTGAGAATCAGGGGATATTCATCATGACATCAGATGTTACATTAATGATAGGTTGGGTTTTTTATTAATAGTTCAACAGTGACAAGCAAATCACTCTAAGTCCTTGAGCACTCATTTATACATTTAATTATGAACACTGAATAATCTGAGTACACATACGGCTCATATTAACCAAACTGTCCTTGGGAACTGGGAATAAATGGGAACATCATGTGTAACTCACCTTTCACAGTACTGTCCTTCATATCCTGGGAGACAAGCATCACAGTGGTAATCCTGAACGCCTTTCAGGACACAAGTGGGACTAAAACTGGAGGAAGGAGAAACAAATACCTGCTATCATATAAATAACAGACCATACAAAGACAGGCAACACATTCAGCCACAGGTTAAATACTGTAAGCAACAGCATCTTCTGTTTAATCTGGTGCATTACTCCAGAATTTGTACTTTAAATTAGTTGTGTTAAGTTTGCTTTCCCAGTGTGGCTCCATTACTGCATAACATGCCAGAGCACATTATGGCCTCCCTTTTAAAAGGTAAGACAATGTAAAATGGATGCTGTATGATATGGCTATAGTATGTATTTAACTGAGACTTGCATGAGGACATCAGAATTGCTAGACTCTCATTCTGACTCAACTATACAAAAGCAAACAACAAATATGCTTATTAAGCTTCTGAAAAAAAACCAGCTTGCACAGCATTTCATTTTTCAAAATACAAAGTTAACTGTTCCTCTACCAAGCAAGCAAATGTATAAATTTCAGACAAAAGAGTACTTGTTCTTCCCCTTGGACTGATCTCATGAAAAGTTCCTGCACTGAGTGGGTATGGCCTGAATCTTTGTAAATACAAAAGTATTGTTCTCTGAATGAAGAAAGGACTTACATTTCAAATTAAACAACGTCACAGCAACTTAGTCAACTATCTATAAAACAGTCTGTGTCTGTTCTAGTCTTAGAGAAAAAACTGACTCATCTATCACCTGATCTTTTTATTTTAAAATTTCACAGAGTTACCAGTACCTGTGAACATCTTGGAATGCAAGCTCCATTTACTAAATAAAAATAGGCAGCATTCAAATGTCTAAAAATTAAGGACATGTAACAATAACCAACTCCTATTGTCATAGTGTAGGAGGAGCAGAAGTAGGAGGTCAGACATACAACACAAGAAATAAGGAATGGTAAAATGCACACTGGATTTAGTAAATTCTGGTTACCTAACAGGGTTGGCTCTGGGACAGGCACAAAGAGAGCAGTCATTGGCAGATCCAATTACTTTTCCATAGTAGCCTGGGGCACAAGTACTGCAGTAATCACCAACTGTGTTATCTCTGCAGTTCTGAGACACAAAAAAGGAATTCAGATAGTTTAAAACAACAACAAACAACAGGAGTAACTTTATCTACCCCCCAATCAATACCTGTACAGTTTCCAACAATCATTTCTACAAGTCACTACCCATTGGTCAGCATTCTCTGAGTAAAAAAACCTTTTATGCAAAAATAAACAGAATGGCAGTGTATTTTCTCTTATGTGCCCCTTCAGGCACACTGACCTAATTTCTTTTCTAAATTTCCATTAAAGTTTATGTATTTCTGCTACTATTAATCCAATTCAGACCAGGACATCACAGTACAAAACAAAAAAAAACAAAACAAACAACAACAAAAAAATCCAAACAAAAAACCAACCAACCAAACAAAACCTGATGGAAAAATTAAACAGAATACCTGGGTTTTCTGTTTCAGTTTCAGCATTTCAGCAAATGCTATAAACCGAGGGCTATCCATGGTTAGCATTCACAGATACTACATTTAATTTGTCAAGAGTACTGATCAATAACCGCTGCTGTTAATATTAAAACACTAAATTGATATTGTAAACATAATTTATCTGACTAGTCCCCCAAGTGAACAAAAATAATTTTCTGCTTTCCCCCCACACTTTTTTACTTTTTACCTTTCTTTTTTCTTTTTCTTTATTTCATATACTTGCTAGTGTGAATTTTAGGTTAGTTGATGAGAGTAAACAGTAGCAATGCAACCTCCTATTATATGGGAGCAGAAATCAGAGGTGAAAACCAACTCTCTCAGCTGGAAATGTCTAAGTAGTAATCTCAAGACACAGATGACTTGCTAACCCTCAACGAGAAATTAAGAGGAAGAATGATGTATATTCACCTGTGTGAAAGACCTATGCATTTTGGCCTTGCAAAAGTGAGAACTTTAGTTCTTACTCGTGAGATACATACTTTTGGACAAACCTGAAAGCAAAAGAATGGCTTAGAAAAGCCTGAAAGACTAAGGAAACTCACTTAAAAACTGACTTCAAGAATTAAGAAGTTGACTTTAAACTAACCAATTCACCACTGGAAAAACAAAACAACTGAAAAAAATTAAGTAAAAGTATTGAGCAATATCAGGGAACAGACTTAATGTGCCTTATTTGGTTAGCTGAGAACTTGCTGTCCACAGGCTGTCAGACCACAAGAGAGAGGATATGTGTTAGTCATATGTGATCCCTCTTCGCAACCTTTAGGATATAATGAGAAAAGTGAGCAAACCAGCTTAGATGAGGCATATCCCTATAATACTTTAGTCTCTGGGCATTAAAAAACCTCATTTAAAGCTGCCCAGAGGATTCTCATGCTGAGAGAGAGGGAATCTGTCTTTGATTTAAGTCCGTGGCGTGGTATGGCTTAGTGCTTTCTTTAATTCTCTTTTTGCATGCATAAGCAGACCCTGTCCAGAAGCCAAAAAGTCTCACAGAAAAACAGACAAACTCAACTGATACACAAGTAATATTAAAAGTAAAATTAAAACTAAAATAATAAATGATTTTGAGTATGTTAGTGCCCCAAAACCTTGCTAATTTTACTGAATGGACCATAAGGGAAACTATTCAGATTTTCCATCTTTCAGAGTTGTGGGGGGAAAAAAACCCCACATTTTATCCAAGTAATACAGACATACACTTCTCCCAAAATCTCCTTTGATAGGTTCCTGCCTATGTATGTTCAGGTGAAATCAACAGAAGAATGTGTAAGATGTACATACCAAGCACTTCCCAGTGTCAGGATCACAGGTTTCACTGTGGTTGTTGCACTGACATGGCACACAAGGTTCTATCAGTCTATGAGGCTCTCTTACGCTGAGTTCTGTATGCTTTCCCCTGTAGTATCCTGGAGCACAGCTCTAGTGGTAAGGGGAGTAAAATAATATTTAAAAAAATTATCACAGCTATCAACAGCTACAAACAATTAAAAAAGCTATTTAAGTAATTTTTTATTTTTTACTTTCACACTATTAGACACAAAAAAAGGTTCACGTGTTCTGTACCTGACAGGACAATCCAGTGTAACCAGCAGGACATCTACATTGCTCTACAAGATGAGTTATAGGCCTGCCTAGATGCATTTCTTCAAACTTGACTGCAATGTCCATTGAGATATTTGCAATTCTACAAGATATATGCAGAAGAGAGTTTGAACATCTAAAGAAGCACTAACACCAAAAACAAGAGCCAAAAACATTTTCATGCTTCAAGGTCAGGGCTACAATATGTAATCTTCCATTATTCCCCATGCAAATATCTCAAAAACTGAAGATTTTTTACTTATTTATGGGATTTAAGAACCTACAACAAAACAGATCAGAAACTATTAAAAGGTTGATCCCTCTTGATCTGGAAAACTTGCCCAACCCACCATGCAAGAATATGTAATTCTTCCTGAGAAACATTACACAACTATATTTGTCTCGTGCCACAATTTTGGACAGAGCTAACAAAAAGATAGTTGAGGGCATGTGGATCAAAAATAATACAAAATCTGGAGGTGGAATCAGACTTCTTCAGAGCTGTGAAGATGTACAGATATTGGGTTTTCATTGGATGCATCTTTAGTCATCTTGTTCATTTCCAGACTGACAGATGCAATGACCATATCCCATCCCCTCCATCTCATTAGTAACTTAGGTCTGCTCAAAATGGCAATAAATGCTACTATTCTGAGGTGGGACTATCTTAGTACCACTGCCCAGAGTGTTTCAAGCTACAGGAGACATCTAGATTGATATAAACCAAAGAACTCAGGGGACCATGTGCTTCAACTGAAAAGAGAAACAAAAAATTCAATATCCATAAAAATAAGACAGGAAAGAAAAATTTTAAAAAATATCAAATATTTAACTGTATCATCATTCCTGCAGAACACTGCATCAGACTGTGCTTCTTTGTGTATTTTGCTATCAAAGTAAGCAGCAGAGTCATTTAGTGTTTCACAGAAAGAATTAAACAAGGATTCTGCTGCAATTAAAAGTCATAAATGTCTTCTTGTCAGAGGAAGAGCAAAAGTCATAAATAGGAAATTGCAAATTTCTCTGAGTATAGCTCAGCTGGGATTATTTGTAGGTTAAATTACAGTAAATGCAATATCATAAATAAATGCAATCAGAGGTTGCTTTACCTGCTTTGCTGTAATCCTTGGCCATAAGCTGCCTTGATAAGGATATATTCAACATTGCTTAGCACAGACATGAAGTCAGAACGTAAGACAGGCTCATCAGACACAGAGTTAAAATACTTCCAAGAATCCTAGGGAAACGTAACACATTTATTGTTGTTATTATTATTATTTGTTTATTTATTTTATTATTGTTGTTGTTTATTGTTAAAACCGTGAACATTCAAGTTTACTTCAGGGTAATGCTGCATTCCTCCAGTGTTTTGGCTTACCTCCTTCATTTCTACTTCCTTGTCAGTTCTTACTCCATTTTCTGGAGAAGGTATGTCTACATAGATGACCAACTTGCTGGTGTGACCTCCTTTCATTAGAATCTGTGGCTCAAAATTTGAGGTTCCAAAGCCATCCAAAGCATAAAAAGCAACAGTATATCTCAGCTTCCCTCCATAGGCCATGAGCTGTTTGGATTAAAATTGACTATTATTATTTATTCTAAGGTTCAAGCTACTAGTTGAAAATATTTTAACATCATCTGTAGACTGGAAAACTGCCAGTTCTTTGAATAATTGGCAATAAAACATGAAAATTGACTTAAACTCAGTGGCTTTTGCACCAAGGTTAAATACATATTTCTAAAAAGCAGTCTTAGTTTCTTTACCTAGACAAGGGTCTAGGTGTGCATTCAATTTTCATTCAATTCCTAAGCAACAGAGATTCCATGATCTATATCCTGATTCTAGCATCAATGTTAAAAATTCTTTCAGGTTCTGAAATGAAACCAAATATACCACTGTTCCCCTCCACAGAATCTCTGAAGTAATTAAATATGGGTGTTACCAATTTACAGGGTCAAGAAAAATCTTGTTAGGAAAGGGTAAGGTAAATATATTGTTTGAGTTTGCTATAAATAAATTCTATCACCGGATAGTCTTAATATTATGACCTACAAGAATAGAACTAATGTAGAAAAATGTTATGAACATAAAGTAAACTATGCTACAGTAAAGGAATGGCTATTAGACAACAAAGTTATCTACAAAGCATTCCAATTATTTAATGTTCATACCTGGTCTCCCTGAAACTGCTCTGGCAACTTCCAGTAGAATGTTTCTGTATTTAAGTATTTTCTGACTATGGCAGCATCCAATAAAACATCAGGAAATTGTGAAAATACTCCTTCCACTGTTCCAGTCAGGTTACTTTGAGCTACTACATGCAGAACGGCCTGATCTGGAGTTAATGTCATCTGCAACACAAAGAGCAAAAGATTCATTCAATAAAGTATCCTGTTTACAATTTTAGCTGCTCTGAAACAGTCAATAGTCCATATTAGAGTTATAAATGCCCAACCCAAAAAACTGGAAAACACGTTTGATATTTACATTTTTAAGAAGTGAAGAGTGAAACGCAATGTTTCAGAAATAAGAGTATGACCATTTGCCATTTGCTTTCTTTTCTGCTCTGGCCTATGCCACCGCCCCTATAAGCCTGTCAGTACACTCAGCCTGACCCACTAAATGTGCACACCAGTGTGGTACCTAACCTGAGGATAACAACAAACTGTGTCTGTGTAGTTATACTGTTTTACTTACAGGAATTCTCACATGGTCTTCTAGTTCTGAACAAGATGTGGACATCCCAAAACAGAAGCAAGGAGTACATCCTAGTGCATTGTTAGCAGACAGACCAAAAGTTCCAGGTTTACACTCACTGCATTGTAGACCAAATACATTTTCCTGGAGGAAATTTAAAAAAGAAAAAAAAAAGTAACAGCACACTCACAATACTTCACTATCTAAATGAAAGATGATTCTTTTTGGAAGAAATACTAATTGCTACGTAAATTACATAGCAGAATATTAGTTACTGTATGTGGTTTTTTTAACTGTGCAGTAAATTACTTTTTTCATTATTTTCAAATGCTGTTTTTCTTTCTTATAACAAAAAAACACACACACACAAAAATCCCACAAAAAATCACAAAACACTCAAGTTAAATTCATGTATTTGAATGACTATCAAAAAATGAGCAGCTATGTATTTCAATTCAAGACAGAATTTCCTCCCAAACTTGCATCTGGAAAATGAGCTCCAAAAGCCAAATAAACTGCTTACTATGAATAGGAATCAGGGGGCTTATTCCCAAATCTCTTTTTGCACTCAATTCCCAACTGGTAAGCTGAACTTCAAGAAACACCCAAAACTACAGACAGTGCCCACTGGTGCCTTTAACGAGAGATTGGAGAGATGCCATTGAAGATATACACTTGTTGTCTTGAAGTGAGTTTTCCACTCAGTCTTTCAAGAAGAGATTCCCACCTTTTCAGAAAAATCTATACTATCTGTGCATTTTATGTTTCCTTTTTTTTATACAAGAATGACAGACTTTACTATTAGCCATATATGTGAGTTATTCTTAAGCAATGCCTTTGGTTCTAGCATAGGAAATGGATTTGAACTTGCAACATAAAGATATTTCAAAAAACATTGAGATTCTCCATTTAGTATTTATTGGTCTCTTCCTATCATTATAATTTGAATTTTCAAAAGAAGCAGGCTATATCATATGAACTAATGTGTTGTTCCCAAACCTAATAAAACCAAATGTGTATGAGCAGAAAAACTTCACCATTTTTCATTTTTTCCTGACTAATAATAAGATCAGTTTAGCACTGTCACAGAAAATTCTTTAGCCATGATTTAGGTGTACTCATAAATGATGCAGATTGCCTTCTGAAGTCCTTTCAGCCCTATATCTTCCATGACTTTAATGCAATCAATGTCTAGAAAACACTAATGCTTCCCCAGAAGGGGCTGAATAGCTCAGTACCTTGCAGGTGCAGACACCAGTTTCTTCTTCACAACCACAAACTCCTTCAGTGCCATTACACGTCTCCGCTTTGGTTCCACTCAAATCACAGTCACAGGCAACACAGTCCGGGTAGTCCCTGTAGCCTAAGGCACACCTGGAACAGTCTTGTCCTCCAAATTCAATTTTGCACTGGCATTGACCTGTCAATACATCACACTGGAGATTGGCTGAACCAGCGTTGCTACAGTTGCAAGCCTTAGATGAAGAGAAGAAAATTCATAAATAGTAAATCTTTCAAAAAAATTTTTTACAACAGAAACAGCACAGTAAATTCAAGAGTAACCCTTAAAATTAAATGTTTGTCAGCAATTACTATACAATAATTAAAAGGAATCAATTCCACAAAGAAATGAGGTTGTTTGGTTTGTATTTCAGCAAAGAACTGCATTTCCAGTAAACAGTGGATGGCAAAAAGATAGAAGATCTGTTGGGTTGGGAACCAAAGGAGTTGAAGGAATCTGTTCCAGAAAACAAAAATATATCCAAAATACTTAATTTACAGTACTATGCACTGAGTGCAGCAAGTAAACTAAATAAATGCTGGATGAAAGAAATCTCTAAGTATTGTCATTTTATAAATATGACAGGACGGAAAATCATAAAACTAACATTCATTTAAGATTTCAAGAAGCATTAATAGCTTCTGCATCTTGCTCAAGCTTCTTTTACTATTTGATGAGGAACCAAGAATCTCATTGCATCCAAAGGTGGGAAGCTCAGCATGCAGTGCAGCTCAGTACCAAAGGAAAACTGTTTCCTGACAGAGTGCATCCTTCATTATGCAGTCAGTAATATGAACCTTTATTAAAAACATGCAAAGTGGGTGTACTTTATTTGTCATTCTTTTTTGAAGCAGTCTGGATTCGCCTTCACTCTTAATTTCTTATCTGTGGTAACTTAACAAGCCCAATTTTGCTCTGTGGTTATTTCTAACTGAACAGGCAAAAAGTACATTCCATCTATCATCATCTACTGTGAGCATTTTCCCTGAGTCTTTTTCCCCATCTGCTCTCTTTGAGATAAAAGCCTTTATCTCGCAAAGTCCTGCACACCAAGACCCACAAGCTCTAGCAGCATTACTGTCTATCCTTTAGCATTCTTCACAATTTTGCTGGTTACACACAGCACTCTTTGTATACTCTAGCACCACATACTACAATGCCCAGTTTAATACACTTGTGGCCACACAGGTTGACAACTTTGGCTCTCAGATATCAGTAAAGGTCCACAGCTCTGAACATCAAATTCTTAGAATCATAATAATAGTAATAATTTGCATGTATTCAATCTCTACTTGTGATAAAGATAAATAAAGACTCTAAGGTACAATGCACTGTGCTGCGCCACAGATGAAAAGGACTCTAATCTAAACAAGACTCCAGCTCTGCTACACTGCTGCACCCAGAAATGGATGCTAAATATCAAGAAATCCACTAGAAACAGAGCCAGATGAAGTAACCACTTATGCATTCTGTGTTGCAAAACCAGACAGTCTGGGCTTCTGAGCATCTCCTCCATTTCATCCACATAGAGAGCATGCAAAGAGTCTCTCCTGGGTTTGCCAGAAGACAATGCTCCTGATCTTAACCTACCACATCTGACTATTCAGCATAGGGAATATCCCTCTGTTGGGACTATCACCTGGAGATCACAGTATTGCTCATAGCATCAAGAAAGTATCTAAAATACCTCAGAGTAATTCATGTTCATTACTGTGATGCTCCAACCAGAAGCAATGATAAACAACTTAGCAAAAGTGAGCAACTGCATATTTAATTACACCTGATCATTGGCAAGTGCTGGGGAATCATCCTAGGAAAGGAACACCTCAAAGGAAATGCACAAGGACCAGCACACAGTGTTTGCAGTACGTTAGGTAAGGATGACAGTAAGCGGACAGCTAACAAAGTCATGGTTTAAAGACCAGTTGCCAACTATGTTACTATAAATCACTAAGATGGTTAACTCTGAAGACTTATTAGGAATACTTTATCATCCTTACTCTTAAAAATTAAAGAGAGAAAAAAGATACCAATTTGGCTGACACTTAAGTACTTACTGGATGTAATGACATTGTCAAGTTGATTGTATTTGTGGTTTCTCCACTGAAATTATCCATTACATTCATGTAATTATGAGGCTTTTTAAAATCTCAACATTTATAAAATAGCTTGGCCCAATGCCATATCTGACAGGAATTTACTGCATGAACCTAAAGGCATAAATTATTCCTATTTCTTGGATCTGCACTGACCTGGCATTTTATTGCTTAATCATAAGCATTAAGCTGAGATAATGGCAGCTACCATTGCTCCATCCATGAAACATTAACTACATGATACCATTTTAATTATAAATTTTCAGAAAGAATGCCTGCAGTAACTTTCAAGACAAGCTAGGTTTCAATGTTCTTAAATCTACAACATTATAACTTATTGATTTGCACAGAAACTATGTTCCTGGTTGCCCATTGCTGCTCTAAATGTGGTTTAGTACCACTATTCAAACACCTAAATGTTAGAATATACACGTCACAATTTTAATGTGAACTATGCACCCATCCAGAATAAGCACTCTGGTAGTAGTGTCTTTTCAAAGACAGCCTTCTTACAAGGTTTCTCAGTAAACACTGTGCAGTCTGTTGTTTAGCTGTTTTTTGTTTTAAAGTGAGCATGTTGCATTAACACTTTGACACAGAGAATAAAGATTATGGTTCTCAAAACAAGAGTCCAATTCTGACATTTGTATAAGGCTAATTGCTTTAAACAGCCATGGCTTTTTATCCAGCCTACCATACCTTACAACCAAGTTTAGGAGAGAGTCCCCAGTAATTTTCTTCACAGAGTTCACATTTTTGTCCCTGAGTGTGAGGGGGACAAATGCATTGGCCAGAATCAGCATTACAGTTGTTCTGAGTATGGGCACAGTCACAGGCTGCAAGAGAAACAGGACCACATGAGTAAATTTATCCACATTTTAGCCACAGAGAAGAAACTACAAGACCACTGACAGTCTTACTTTTCTTCTGCAGTACATCTGTCCATTCCACTAGGAACTCCTTGCCATCCCTAATCACTGAGGAACAAATCATGACCACAGTGGCATTTCATCTTTTTATTGGAAGCCTCTGTTTTTCTTCTTGGCTTAGCCTATTCGGTGTTTTAAAAAGCAGTGCTGCACTTCCACAGGGGGATCAACAAAACCATGCAAAATTACTTTGGAGTAGAGTACATTTGTAGGAAAACATTTCTATTATAGAGGACACAAAACTCATCAGGAGGTACACTAATGTTCTCAAGCAGGTGAAAGGATTAATCTCAGGAATTGCTTATTGAATAAATGGGATGGATAACTATTTTTATAATAACTAACTACTGCAGGATGAACTTGGTTATTTAAGAAACAAAATACTATTCCAGTTAAAAAGCAGAATTCCAGGGAACTGGTTTTATTAATTGTTTTAGTAACATTTAAGAAATTTCCAATATTGAAATGGTTAAAGGTACCCAAGGGACCTTTGATTCTTAGTAAAGACAAAGTATATTCATTTTAAAACATTATCCTATCACATAATCTCACTGCATATTTCATTTTAATGTACCATTTGAGGCATGAAAAAAAGTGTTTCTGGCTGGCTGGAGAAAAGGTAGGCAGTCCTTTATCTATACTGTATTGAAAATGTCATCTTATTAACATGACAAATTAGGTTTTGATGGCATGTTCTCCTTTTAGATGAACAATTTCTTCCCTATCATGACTAAAAATTGTACACATCCAGGTGATGATGGGAAGTGTGAAACATATATGTAAGAGTTAATGAAAAAATAAGGTAAAAATCTTTAGGAGTAGAAGCTCTTCACTTTCCCAACTGCAGAAAAAAAAAGGTTTCATTCTCTTTGAAGGACTGAAGGGTTTTGTAATAAAGAGACAAAGGAGCTATTGAGGATGTAATATTTCTCCCATGCACCCTTTATGAGTTATTTCATAGTCACCACCTTTTACAAGGAACCACACAATAAGCAAAGAAACGTTTTGTTCCCTAGCTTAATCAAAGTATTAGTAGACCTTCCTACAGATTCTTCCCTATCATCATCAAAACAACCGACCTTTGCCAGAGTTCAACATACAGCATATTGCTGAAAGAAATTCCAGACAAACTCTGCAAGGATCATGGATTAGAGCTTACGTGTGCAGCCACCATCCTGGAATGCGTAAAAGCCATGAGCACAACGATCGCACTTCTCTCCAGCCACTCCTGGTACGCAGTGACACTGCCCCTGGTGATTGCAGTCCTCAGAGACTGAGCCAAACTGACTGCAGTTGCAGGGAATGCAGCCAAGCCCAGCAAGCAGGCCATAATACCCGTTCTGTTGGACAAGAAATAAATAGATTTGAGCTGTGTTTCATAAATTTCTGAAAATACTACAGTATACACTCTTGTTTTCTCTTGTTTACTCCCCATGATGTCTGACCTGCGTGAATCTTGGCCAGCAGTGTGTGATTGCTGTGGAAAGACTCCCTGGCCTGACCTCTTCACTGTTGCCAGCTATAAGCAATATGCACTCAGATGAAAAACTCAACCCTGAAACGCTCTCATGGTCCTCTAATCTCACAAGTCAGACAATATGTTTTGAAGTCTGATGTTATTTTAATTTAAAGACTTGCATGATGTGAGGGTGGGCTGTGCTGGTCATGCACAGATACCTGTGACTTTGAATGAAAGCCTAGAACAGAGCAGGTCAGTGACCTCCTGTATATGTGTATCCAAAGTCATTCAGCTGGGCTGGCACAAAGGCAGTAACTGGGCACAGATTTCCTGCTCTGGTCTCTGATGCAGTTCTACACTTAGCATAGACTGGAAACTGCTGGTTTGTTATCACCAGTGAATATCTGCTTGTTCTTATAACAGGCCTGCCTTTCAGCTGAAGCCCTTGTTGGCATTCAGCCATGATGTATTTATTATCACCAACTACATTTCTTCAGATATTCCCTACTCAGACTTCATTTTACAGAAGCACAGCTCTAAGATCCCTTCAGGTTTGTTAACAGCTTTTAGTTTGGTTTTTTGACTGCACACTGTCAGCACCAGCCCGAACAGCCTTATGCAGGAGGGTGCTGACTCAATTACATAGCTTCACATCTGCAAGGAGCACATGCAGAGCAATTCTCAACCACAAAATCCTCCTCAGACAAACTTTGGTCTCCACTCCAGTGACAGGCCCCTCTCCCTGAACATATTTGCTGCTATTCTTTGTATCTGCTCAAATCAATATCTATAAATAAAGAGGAAGACAAGAAAAAATATTTGCTGCTATTCTTTGTATCTGCTCAAATCAGTATCTATAGATAAAGAGGAAGACAAAAAAATGTATATATTATCAACAGGTAATATATTTGCTTACCAAGCATTTATCACATCTTTCTCCAATCACATTTGATTTGCAGGAACAGATGCCTGTGTCATGTTGACAAGTACTTGAAAGGGAACCATTCACATGGCAGGCACAGGCTTGTGTTCAGACAAAAAGAAACCAAATTAAAAAATTATTCATGTGTATCTATATGCATTCATTACTATACAGAATTCAAAATCTTGTATATAATGTGCTTCACCTGTTTATATCCTACAGATGCTAATATCCTACAGTAATGCCTGTGCATTTGGACTAAAATTTAAAAAAAACCAAAAACACCTCTGAATAGCTGTATTTGAGAAGTTTGTTTCTACCAGCCCTATAGGTGACATTCAGAAGCAGGAAATGTGTACAGCACATCACTGGAGGGACAGTGTTAAGCAAGACAGTAAGTTCCAGGGATACCAAGTGCCAAACCCTAACATAATACATTCCCCTCCCTCAGCCTAACCCAACCCCAGAGTTTTCAACCCACACTTGCCAACTCACAACTTGAAGATTAACTCTTTCAGCAAAGGTACACGTCCCCATCCATTTTGCACATGAACACCACAGTTTTGTGTTCTGTAAATGTTGAGAGTAATAATAAGAACGACTTACCACGACAGTTTTTGTCAGTCACTGCATCCCCATAATACCCATCAGCACACTTTTCACAGTGGTGACCTGCTGTGTTCCCCAGACATTTCAGGCACTGTCCTGTGAAAGGATCACAGTGGCCCTCTTCTTGAGGGTTTACATTGCCATGGCATTCACAAGGAGCACATGATTGTCCAGGCATAAGAGGATTCCCATAGTAGCCATTAGCACACCTGCATCAGAGTTTAAAAACTTTATCAGCTGGAATGTGGTAATGTCATACACTGTCCCCACTAAAGGGAGTTTTTCCTATTAAATTTTAATCTACAGTGTCTCTGTATTACAATGAAAGAAAAAATGAAAAGGAAAATTTTATTAGGAATGTTCTGTACATGTGATATGAACAATACAAGGAAGATAGGATGACAAACAGCTGATGATGGCAATGATGTAGATATTTTACCCAAAACTAGTGTACATACCTTTCACACTGAGAACCAGTGTAGCCTGGAAGACATTTGTCACAGACAATTCCACCTTCTTCACTCAGCTGGCAAGTAGGACTGAAACTATCAACAATATTTACGGCAGTTGGTATCAATGAACGGAACCACAAGACTTCGACAGACATTCAATATCCACCCTTTCTTGCACCTACCTATATAACCACACAAGTGCAATTTTTTCTAGTTTATCAATGCTTTTAATATTCCAGTGTGTCAAAATTAATGTATAATTTTAAAAACTCTTGGGGTTTTTTTTTCCTCTAAAAGAAAGATTTTAAAACTTCCTAAAAACGTGGCTTTGATTCTAGCAAAGCAGTAAAATCGCTGTACTGAGTTCCTTTTTTTCAGATAAAACACTTCTGTCCTTATGCTGTTTTCTGAAAAAACATGGAAGATAACCATGATTTTGGTGCAAAGTTCAAGAACAGGTTGAATAATTATTTTCAATCACTATGCAGAATTGTACCAGTTTACTCAGCCTCTCTTAACCTAGTCTATATATTTGTCTACCTGGAAAAACAATGTTTCTATGAGATAAACTCAAATGAAGATGAAGAACAAAAGTCCTTTTCTCTCTCCTTCAGATGTCAAGACATTTTTCTTTATCCCACTTTCTGGTTTTGCTGAGATGCAAAAGACAGTCTTGCATAAGAAGCTTACTTGTTTGCAGCAGAACTCAGAGGACATGCACAGGGCTGGCAGTCCTCAGATGTTCCTTGAGATGGATTTCCATAGAAGCCAGGCAAGCACTGATCACAGAAAGGTCCTGTCGTGTTGTGTTGACAAGCCTGTGAGACATGGATACAATCTTTGTATTTTCTCTTGATGGTTTTTCAGCCCCTGAGGGATTCCTACAGCAGTCTGCATGCAGTATGACATCCAAGTCATCAAGCCATGAAGAAAAGCCTAGAACTCTGTTGTTTTTTTTTTTTCTGAGTTGTAACAATCCTGATTGTTTTTTCCTACCTTTTAGAATATACTTTACTCTATGAAACCAGCCACATTACTTATACACATACTTAGATATATGTTGCATATTGCACATATTTGCAGTAACAAGCTTTTGTAGTTTCTACTGGTGTTTAGCTATTTTATTCCAGTGACCTTCAATTTTCAGAAGAGATCTGAGAGCTAAATTTTCTCTTCAGAAGATAATGTGCAATTTCCACTGGTGTTAGTCATGGAAGATGAACATATATCTGAAAAACAGATATTCACCACTTAAATTTGTTCTTTTCAGGAACCTGCAGCAAGCAAAGTCAAGATTTTTATCAGCCAGTATATGACAGCATTTTTGTATTAGTTCTGACTATTCCCCACCTGAAATGATAAACTGAAACAAACTCTTTATTGGAAAACACATTAATGGAGCCCTGAAACATACTCTCAACTACACAATGAAAACCAACAAAAATAAACACTTGGTACCCATAGCTTGAAATTTATGCACACCATAAACTTGTCTCCCACAGTCAAAATGCTCTCTTAATTCCTAAATAGATGCTTAAAACACAGAACACTTTGAAGGATGACTTACAAAGCAAACACCATGAATGTCACACTCAGCTGCATGCCCATTGCACTTGCAGGGTTGACAAATACCTCCAAAGAGTATTCCATCCACACGGTAGTACCCAGGGAGACAGGACTGAAAAGAAATGAAGGGAGAAAAAGCAGCAGCATTATGTGAGTTTAAAGTACACATCAAAACATTTTCAAAGAGTGCACTTCCGACCACCCACCATCCAACCCATTCACACTGTGGTAACTGAGTGCTCTGCCAACCCTATTGATGTCACCGTAGCTCTTTTCTGGTGGTTGTTTTTTACTTGCACCGGATAAAGGGGATAAGAATTAACTCCATAAAACTTTGATTCATCCCTTTGTTCCCTGGAGGCATGAAAATTAACTTTTGTGTGGTTTAATATGTGAAATTCCTTATTATGGGACAATAGAAAAGACATGTTCTACCATCTCTGCAGAATCATTAACAATGCTATAGCACAAGGTTTCACACTGAAATTATTTGTAAAAATAATTCCTGCTATTCTGCAGGGGGACTGTGCCTCTCTAAATCTGCTATTCACAGATACACAAGACACCACCTTGCACAATGCATTTCACCCTTGTGGGTTCTTCCAAAAGCTAGCATTCCTCCCTGCTAAGGTTTCTTATTGCCTCCATAAACTTAATGGCACATAACAGAAATAAACTGAACATGATCCAGATCCACAAAAAATGCTATTAGTGAGTAAGGTAAGCTCGAAACAGCTTCACAGAGCTTTCACAGCTGCTCCCTCTGCAACACTGATATTCTGAACTGCATCATCATTTTTAGTGCCATGAACAAGAATTCAAGAAATAAGTTTTAAATCCCATTTTGAGTATCTGAAAGAAAATATCTACAGGATTGTGCAAAGTACAGTAGGCAGCAATTCACCACAGAACATGTATTTTAATGGCAGTATAATTAAAGGCAGCCAGCCTTTAATACCTAGATCCTTTTCAACAGGAGATAATTTCACATACATAAAACACTGTAAGAGGTTACCTCACAGGATATTCCTGTGTAACCCTGAGGACATTCACAGAATTCCACATCTGGCGCTGAAGAAAGATCTATAACATTTGCACTTGCAGTATCCAGGGTCACAGAGTCCAGCCTAGGGTCAAGCAAGAAAACACCACATCACTTGTTTCCCCAAACTTGATTTTCAACAGGACAGTTTACTTCTGGGGAGGTGACACCACTAAGCACTGCTGCCTGGCAGGAAAAACTGAGGAACAGGCACAAATCTCTTCTATAAAATGTTTATGATCACACAGGCATTTGCAGTCCTGGGAGTAGACATGCCCTCCTCCTGTTATTATTGTTACTAGAAGAGACAATCTTCTCAGCCACAGGTAACATTTTTGTATGAAATCTTTACAAACATTCCATAAAGATGAACACACTATCCCTAAAGGAACATAAATTTCACCACAGTGGTGTGGGTGCACAAAGCAAGTTTGGTATCAGTTCCTATTTTATTGACATGAAATGCAACCAAATGACAGAATATTCACAGAGTATCTTGAGTTGAAAGGGATCATCAAGTCCAACTCTTAAGTAAATGGCCCATATGAGGATTTGAATCCATAACCTTGGTGTTATTAGCACCATGCTCTAACTAGGGAATGAGGAAGAAAGGCTGTCAGTGAGTCTAAGGAAATTAAGTAAGTAAATGATGAAGCTGATTCCCTTGAGAGCAATACAACTTTATTCCTTTATCTCGGAGAACAGGTATAACAAAGATCTGTAAGGTCTGACACAGATAGGGCCAGTGCTGGATTGAGACTATGGAAAGATCAACTAATCCATTCCAGCTTAATTTTCCTATTAAGTACTCCCTTAGAGATGATTATCAATAGCATCCACAAACAAACATCAAAAGAAATTACAATTAATGCTTTTATTGACAGGTTTTCAACAGTCAGTGAATGGATTAACTTGCCACATACCCAAATAAGCATAATGTAGAAAGTTCTGGAGGCATTTCCCTTTAAAAAAGGCAGCCATTGTAATAAGGCTTTATGCAATATTACTTTAAAGCAGAAGCCAACATTTCTGCTATCAGATATCTTTAAAATCAAATCTCCCTTACCACACACTCCATATGACTGTGTTTTGGGGACAAAGACTGTTCTTAAGAAAATTCAATAAACAACATTTTTTCTAGAAACTATTAACATTAAACTTTAGGAATACTGCCACTAAGAATCATGATTCATATGCATAAAAATAATAGAAGTACATAGATTAACTTGAATATTTTATCTCACTTACCTGTACACAGCCTTTTTGGCAATGTTGTAGTTGGCCCTGATTAGAAGATGGGTCACATTTGCCAGAACAGTCATCAACATTTCCCGGTCTATTGCTTTCTTTGTATTGAACTCGATGAAATTCTCTGATACAAATCTCACTGAATTAGAATACTCCTCATATGGCTGTAATGACAAGCCCGCAGCTCTTGTACTCAGAATCTGCCCATTACCCTGAAATTGAAGGACAAGAGAAAACACCTTCTATATTTGCATGTAAATTTTATTAAGCAATAACACTTAGTGTCAAATACACACCCACGTAACACAGAGAAGAGGCAATCAAATTAAATTCCTTGCATTAAGAAAAAGTAAGTAAAACGTCAACATTTTCTATGGCTTCAAGGAAGACCATAATCCAACTCTCTCTCAGTTCAGAGACTTCAGAATTCTTTTGTAAAAGAATGAACTGAATTGCAAAAATCAAACACCTCTAAGAAACAGAATCTTCTCTCTGCTTTGTTCTATTGCTAAGTACATATTAAAAAAAAATGGTTTTGGAGATGCCTGGATTCAATATAGAGCCTTACTTTTTAATTGCAACATAAATCTAGAAAAGTAAGCAATCAGCAAGAACACTCACCTGTCTCATAAGCATAAGTCTTTCCAGTTTATTGCAGTTAGTTTTGTAAACACGGATTTGTACATTTGGTAATAAGCAACTCACCCATATAGACACAGATTAAATTGTAGATATTTAGCATATAAAACTAGTATTGTATACCTACAATTTCAGACAAATGGATCAGAAAACCAGAGAAATTATTAGTAATAAAATCTTGATAGTGACTTTTAAGGGACTTAAAGCTGACAAAACTACTACTACAGAAATATTATTTAATTTTTTAGCCCCTTCAAAGATTCCTAATAATGTCTGAATAGTAACAAGCTGAAAAAAAATCCACCTGAATGATGACATCCACACTAGACACTATATCACTGTCCACAGTCTCCATTGGAATGTCGTAAGATACCGTATACTTCAAGTCTCCACCAAAAGCCGTGAGCTGAAATGACAAAAAACAAAGTCTTAATAACATGATAACCTCCAGCCAACACAAAGAAATTACATGGATCAGTACAAATTTTAAGGCAATCGTAGGCTTACAAATACCACTTTACAGAAGAAGTTTAACATGCCATGAGTGTCAGCACAGGGACAAGATCTGGCTTGCTGCTGTGCAGGTGGTGAGAGCTAGCTCAAGGCTTTACAGGTGATTCAGATAAGTGCCCTCATTCAGTGAAACACTAACAGGACTCTGAACAGACAGCAGAGGTGTACACTAGCCGAGGGGCACAGCATGTTGGAGTTTTCACATTCCATATTCCACCGTTCAGGGTCCTTAGCCCCACAGCTGCTGCTGACTACTTCAAAGTAAGTTAACCAACAGTTAGACCTATATTAAATGAGTAAGAAATCAGAATTTGAGTGAGTGTTGCCCTGTGCAAAAGCTGCTGCTTAATGTTACACTTCTTACCCTTGTTTTCATTTACTGCGTCACTATACTGGTAACAAACAAGGCTGTGTGGGCAAAGAGAATGGACTGAAAATAATTACAAGTAAGGCTGCAAGGTTCCTCTCTGCTCACCACTGGTGGGGCCACAGCTGGAATTCTGACTCCAGTTCTGGGCCTCCCAGTACAAGAGAGAGGTGGACATACTAGAAAGAGTCCAGTAAAGGGCCACTAAAATGGTTAAGAGCCTGAAGCATCTTTCATCTGAGGAAAGACCAAGAGCAGCAGGACCGTCCAGCCTACAAAAGGCTCAGAGAGACCTTATCAATATATACAAACACCTTAAGAGAGAGGGTGCAAAGAGGATGGAGCTGGGCTCTTTTCAGTGGTGCCCAGTGCCAGGAAAAGAGGCAGTGACCACAACCTGAAATACAGGAGGTTCCTGCTGAACATTAGGAAATACTTATTGTGAGGGTGCCCAAGCAGTGGCACAGGTTGCTCAGAGAGGCTGTGGAGTCTCCATCCTTGCAGATGTTCAGAAGCAGCTCCCTGGACATGGTACTGGGTAACCTGCTCCAGGTGTCCCTATTTGAGCAGGGAAACTGGGCAAGATAACCCCCAGAGGTGCCTTCCAACCTCTACTATTCTGTGATTCTGCTGCAAAAATGAGGACACCCAGAGCTTTATCTAGTAAACAGGGCAAAAATTACAGACTGGTTGGTTGGAAACACAAGATGGCCAAGAAGAAGGTAAGAGATTTTAATGGTCCAATCTACTGTTACTGGACAAAGCATGAAGGGTGTAAGTTTTGGGATAGGAACAGAGTCTATGGGAAATGTGAGCATTTCAGCAATCAGTAACAGTAAAGAGAGATTATACTGTGTCAAGGATAAGCAGAGAAGGAATTGGGAGATGGATGAACCCAAAGAGCAGAAAGAGGGTACTGGGAATGTCTGCACAGGAACATTCTGATTTAAAGAGCAGAGATACAGTGAGAAGTTTGGTAATACTGGGGTTTATGTGTAATCTTTAATTACAGAAACTATATATTCAGAGCAGTAGGTTATGGTTAAGACAGAGAAACTATGAAGGATTTTGACTTCTTAGTTGAGTACTTACTTTATTTCCTAGATATGCCTCAGGTGCTGACCAGTAATAAGTGTGTTTCAGTACTTTCACAGCCTCAGTGTTGTTAATACTTATTTGACGGGGTCCATCAAATTGGCTTCGCTGAGGCTGCACACTCCTTGCTTTGTACAGATCAGTAACGAGCCATCCAGTCATGTCTGAAATCTACAAGGAAGAGTAACAGTGTTATTGGAAGTGAGGCAGCTGTGTCACTGAGAAAGAATCCACCTCTTCCTAGATATTCATTCAAACTGATGGATCTAGAACACTTTCTTTAGCCAAGCCTGACACCCAATATATGCAAATATGCCACTTCTGACTAGGATAGTCTCCACCTCTCTGTTAGACAGGAGCAAAACTATAATGAGTGTGATTTTCGTCCTTCCAACAAAATTAACATTATACTTACGGGTTCCCTAAGACAGAAACACAGAATTTCAGAGGCTTCAAGGCCTATTGTCCCCATTTATAGACAGGCCTGAGCTGGAGGAAAGCAAAAACTACAGTCCCAGAAGAGGGAGAAAGATGAGAGAACTTTGTTCTTCTCACAGAGTTTTACGCAATCATCGTAGAATTTCAGTCGATTTGATGCGTTTTCCTCCCTTTTTATTGGCACACAGAACAGGAGACCAAAATGTGGCTAGCTCTGCAAAGATACATAAGGAATTTGGTGGGAAAAGCATGGCCCCAAAGCCCCATAACTCAAGAACCGTCTATTCAGAAGACAGTGATATTTATAAACACTGTTTGCTAAGGAAGAGTAGTGGCCATATTGCCAGACGTCCAATAGCCTTGTCCAATAGGTATGAGAGCAAGGAAACAGGTTTGGGTTCATCTCTTCAGCATGAAAAAAACTTTAACTGACGAAAAAAATCGTTTTTCCAGTGCATTATTGTAGCCTCCACTACCCAATGCTTTTGCTATTACTGCAAGCCAGCGGGGCCAAAGCCTGCACTGGGATGACTTGCTGACTACCTCAAGGCTGCCCAATGACACTGAAAATCCTTCCCTCTGTAAGAAGACATACCAGAATCAGCAGTTAACTTAGGCAGATGTCAAAGAGAAACCAGGGCTCCAACAGTACATTTTGCAGCTGCCTGAGGAAAGAATATTAGGTCACGGACATAACATATAAATACCTGACTGATGGGCCATGTAAGACTGTCACAGACATCAGAAACACCAAAGCAGAAACACTCTGTGCAGCCCTGAGGATTTCTTTCTTGCAAATTGTAGAATCCTGGTTTACAGAGATCACAGTTTTCACCTTCTACATTTTCCTGTCAAAGGCATATAACATTTGGTTCACATCAGCATTATCACGGTAACAAATACCGTGGATTAGGTGGGATTTAGGCATAAGAGCATTCAGAAGGTTATAAAAGAAAACATATTTCAGCACAGCAGGATTATTGAATAAGACTCAGAGCTTAAAACTGAAACTGATTGGAAAAATTCGTCAGAATTTGCCAGTTCATCAAAATCTAAACAAGCCCTGGCAAAGGTACTGTTGCAGTAAAATTTCTGGGCAATATACACAGACAGGGTTTGAAAAGCTTCTGCCAGCTTGCCAATCTACTTCTGTTGTAGCTTGACTTTATAGACTGCTCTGGAGAAAAGATGTCACTTTTTCTGAGTCCAGATGGATTACCTTTCAGATAGCTCACCAGATAGAATCCAGAAAGTTCACCTTTAAGGCCAGGCTCTTGGAGCTACCAGAGCCAGCTTCAAGATAACAGTTTCTCAACCATCTCTCAATATTTACACCGTGACCCCCACTACTGCTGCCACCTCCTCCTGGAAGAACACCACACGTACTTATGATAGCTCACAACTCCTCCTCCAAATATGCTCTGGCTAAGGTCCAGAAACTCCTACTCCAGGAGTAAGTAGAGGTACTCCACTCCTTTAGCTCCTTTCACTGGTCTTCTGCCATGCAAACTGGATTGTCCAGAGCGTACAGCTACAAACCTCTTTCAATGCAGAATTTACAGGGGAAAAAAAAACAAAATAGTGCACCCAATATTTTTTTCTTGTAAATTTGTGCTATTTCTTCAAAATATGGGGCTATTTCTTCAAAAATTTTAGACAACTGCTGCTGACAAACAAACCAGCAGAGAAAATATTTGATAAATGCCCACAAAGCTGTGTAAACAGCAGATCTCCATGGACATTTCCACACAGTAAGATACAGAACATTTCCTATTGCCAGGGACAAGATTCTCATAATGTCCTAGCTTCATATCAGGACAAGACCTGGACAGACACAGCTCTCCAATCTCAACCTTTGGTTTCCACTATGGGAAAACTCCACTACAAAGGCAAAGAGAACTTTACAGAACACCTCACAAAGTTCCCTGACACATATGGTTAGGACACTAAGACTGCAAGCATACAGGTGAAGCACAGCTGTGTTCCTGTTTTGAGGAAGCCTATGCAAGCTCTGCATTGCCATGTGAAATGCAAAGCCTGTGGACCAAATTCTGCTTTCAGAAGCAGTTACCAGGGTACCTTCACTTCAGTCACAAGAATCCCTCTGGATTGCAGACTTACATCAGATTTGGTCCTATGGAGCAAATTTCAGGCTTACCAGAGAGAAATCAGAGACTTCCAACTGTCTTTTCTTCTGAAACAGTGTTTGGCATGCCAAGTTTACATAAGACCTCTCTAGACAGGCAAGTTATGTGTTTTTGTAAGCAAAGTACAACCTGTGTTTGCAAAGCATATTAAAAACTTATGATCTCCAGCTCTGATTCAAAGGTTGAGGATGGCTGCTTCTATTTGTTCGTATGAAAACTTGGGGAAAATATCAGGCAAAGTGCCCCCTGAGATAATGAGATCTTAAAATCTTGGATTTTTACAGAAATAGTATTTGTATGCTCTTTTCAGCTTTTTTATTTCTCAGTCTTCAGGATGCATTTGGATCACACATTTCACTGTCTCTGTAACATTACTAGATAGAAATTATTTATTTCTTAATGAAAAATAAAAATCTTGCCCAATGACTAGACCTCAAGAGCTGTGTTTCAGGAAAGATCAAATATCACAAAATGCACCATATAAAAAAGAATAGCTTTTTCTACTGTGTTCACGGAGTCTGCAAAGGCTCAGAAATCCTGTCTCCTTCATTTGATATCTGGAGCGCTTTTCTCCTTTCATCTCCATAGGTGGTCTGCTGGCTGGTAACACTCTTTGTGATCTGGCCTAAAAATTCTGTATGCCAGGCTCATGCCCACAGCAGCACAGAAAAGGGGCAGTTTCTAGGCCAGTTTATACCAAAATTTTCACTAGTTAGCTGCATTGGCTGATGCAGTGTTACCCTAGCTCCGAATCAGGCATGTATCTCCTTTTTCATATTTAAACTGGCGACTGGAGCAATTTCATTTTTCCAGACTTGTTATTTATATAGGTTTGATATTTTGGATCAGATAGATTATGCAAAAGGACTAAATTTTCAGAATAATTGTCAAACAAACCATGTTATCTTTGGCTCCTGTTCACTATCATATTTGGCAACAAATACATAAACTACTAGCTAACATTTGGTTCAGAAAATTAAGTAACTTCTTTAAATATTAACACAGTTTTGTAATAAAATTCAGTGGAATCTACAGCTGCAAGACATTTTAAGAGGTTTGGATATTTACCAAAAAATAAAATGCTGCAAAACTGCTCTCTTTTAAAACATTTTCATGGTTTATATTTTGTAATTGAATAATTAAATCATATTTCATACATATGTCTAGTGCAAGTGTTCCAATAGTTCTTTCCAAATGCCTGCTGTTTCTTCACACAAAGCAGATGTATTAAACACAACATTTGTTTAAAAGCAAATCAGTGGCTTTGAAGACAAATATCAGCTCATTCCTAAAACCAAACTCAGCTAGGCATACTCACTCTCTGTGACTGCCTCACACATGTAAAGGTTCCATTTCATTTTAATGTCAATCTGGCCCACTATTATAGAAAATGTTGTATCAGTAACATACGGAACTACTCAACATAAATTACCATATTTTTCAGTACAGAGAATAATTCGTAGTTTTAAGTTCTAGGTTGTCAGGTGTACACCAGGTTAGTTCTTATAAAGGAAGGGATTTCCCCAGTTAATGAAGTAATTTCACTATTAAAAAGGTGTTTGTAAACCAATGCATAGACTCAATTTTGAACAAAAATGGCAGTTTAGTACTCACTTTGCAAAGACAAGGTTCTGTGCATGGATCTTCATTAATGCTACCAATCAGGCTGCAGTTACAGCGCAGGCAGTTTGGGTAGCCCCGATACCCAAACGCACAACGATCACATTTTTCTCCTGCGTAACCTTCTTTGCACTGACACTGACCTGGCCAAGTCACTTGAACAGCAAAAGCAGAGGAAAAAAAACGTCAGAGCAGACAATAGGCTGGATTCAGGATGTCCAAATAATTTAGCATTCCTTTTTTATTACACTCCATGTTATATTCCACACAGATACTTGGCATAAGGTCAGTCTCCCCATCTATTTCTCATGTTTGAAGTACCAGATGCACAGAAACTGCAGCAAAATGCATTTTATGACAGCTGTAACAGCATTCACAAACAACAGTGTTAGATCTCAACACCTCACATCGTTTTACACAGTAGAAGCCCACAATCCCCACAGGAGAACACATTCAGGGACCTGACATACTGTAAAATCATAAAACTATGTTATGCCTCAGCTTCACCTTCCCAAAGATTTACCAGTGTTTTGAAGCAGTACCTAAAAGGCAGCCATTCACAGGTAAACAGCATTCCCTCAAACTTCAACAACCACAAATCCAGCCAGAGTTGAAGTTTAGGGTAAAGGCACTTCCTGCTTCCTTACCATGCTGAGAGTCAGAATGATGCTCATCTTTAACACAGACAGAACTCAGAGAGCCAAATGGGTCGCAGCTACAGGGATAGCAGGGGTGATCCTCATAGGGAGAAACCTATAAAATAGAAGTTCTCTGTCAAATTCTCAAATTATTACCTGGGAAAAGTAAAGTTACATCTGTTTCCTGTCTTCAGTCACCAAAACTAAAACAAATAAACACTGGAAAAAGATAATATGGGGCAATAGATAAAGGGACTAGTCTAACTTTAGCAAGCAGAAGGATCAGGGGTTTGCAGCCTAGCAAAAACTTAAATGTGGGAACAAAAGTTGATCTTCAATAGCACAAAAATGTAGTAACTGCTAATGGCTGGAAGCTGAAGTCTGACAAAGCCAGCATAAATAGATATTTTTTTAAAGTAACAGCAATTAACCACTGTGAAGCTTTGCCAAAAGATGTGGAAATGTTTAAGACAAGAGTGGATGCTTTTTGGTGAAGATATTCTGGTTCAAAGAGGAAGGAAATTAAAGGAATCCTTGGCTCTGTGTTCAGTGGAAGGACGGCTTATCTATTAATAAGACTCATTCTGACTTCATGATCTATAAATCTTTGAAATATAAGGCAATGCAAATCATATGGCAAGATTTTATTTTTTTGCAGGCAAAATTGTCCTTTGAGGTGCTTGAGCTGTAAAGCAATGGTCAGTAATGACCTCTAGATACACATTTGATGGCTATGAGTTGATTGAAGACCTTTCTTCAATGCTTCTTACAGCAACTGTAAGACGGTCTCTGACTCCAATTTACTTCTTTGGATGAGCTGTACCTGCTGTCTAGCCATACCCCTATAGACTCACCCTTGCCCTCTGCACCAATGCATGCCAGATTTTTAAAGTATGGATTTTTCAAAATATGCATAAAGCTACCAAAGTAAGACCATGTGGAGTAGAAATTTAGTTCAAAATTTCTCATTATTCAGAGACCTCTAACACTGCAGTTATATGCAATGTTAAGTTATATAAGTTCATATGTTTAACTCTGTCAGCCACATTTTAACAAATGTCTTGTAGAGTTTATGCCCTTTTTCCAAAGAATGACACTGGAAAGTAGAAAGTATACTCAGACAGGACAAGTTCTACAACAATCATACCAAGAAGAGCATTTGTTGCAACATCTCATGAGCCAAAGATCCTGATCTTTGAGCCAGGTCCCCTTTAACACTGGTTGAAATGGGCTGATATAGGATGGTACACAACTTTGGCACTTTTGAAGACAGTGAAACTTCAGTACTGGCACTTTTTAGAGCTTTACTCACAGGAGAAATGGGTTTCCTATCAGAACATGTACATTTCCACACAAGGATATTAAATTTCATCCTTACTTATAATTTTCTTCTCCAACAGCTTGACCCGCCCTCCCACACAACTGAACAAGCATTTTGGTTTTTCCTGAAAGTTTTGGTGTCATGTGACTTACAAAAAAAAAAAAAAGCTCTATAGTTCTTAACTATTCTGCAGCTGACAAAAAACCAATATATTAATCACAATCAGCTGAAATAGACATGATACCATGTTGTAATTCACCAAAATATTAGAAAGGTATTTTCTAAATCTTACTTTGTGTGGTCTAAAATATCCATCAGCACACATTTCACAGTTGATCCCAGTAGTATGTTGAGTACAGTTTAAACACACACCACCTCCTATATACTGGCCGTAAATATCCATGCTCCTTTTCTGATCGGCAATACTCTGGTTGTAGTAACAATCTTCTGCTTTGTTATGACAGTTGCATTCTGAGAAAGAATGGACAAGACATCAAGATTTTTCTTATTTACACTGTGTAGCATTTCCTATAACTCTGACATTTTTCAAAGCTGAAAATGTAAGTACAAGAGCCTATCAATTGACCTCAAAAGTGTGCTTTTTCCCTTTAACCATGCCATGTGCTTCATCGGATTTAATACACTATATTTCTTAGCAAGTAAGCAAATTTCAAAACCACTGTTGTCACTTTAACAGCACCATTTTTATCGGTATTCTGTATAACCTACTAAAACAACCTTGTCAGGACTGTTGTCGACAATGATGTGTGCAATCAGCAGTAACTGTTCCTTCTTTTTCTGTCCTCTGCATTACAGGAGAAAACCTGTGTAATTCTCCTCTTATTTGTATTATAGACAAAATCTGAGAAGTCAACAAAGAAGCACTTAAGTATAAATTTTATTTAGTTTAGAGGATACTTCAGTCCAAACAGTCATAAACAGCTACTTTCCAAAGAGTGACATTGTGACTAGTGCAAAGACTTCAATTAAAATGACTATTTTTCCATCCAAAACTTTAAATTTTATCTAATAGGTTCTTAATTGTCTGTAGCTTGTGGTATGCATTAGTAATGTGAAGTGAAAAAATGCACCAACTAGCCCTAGCAACATAGTCAGCCATACTGGCACAGCCTAAGTCAATCTATCAGACAATCTGAACTGTAATTGGCCAATAAGGAGCTTCTTTCAAAATATTTGTTATCAGAACAAAATTCTTCATCCGACAAAATTTATGATCAATCTATGAAATTTGCATTTCAAGTAGCGAACAAAATGATTGATGCCAATCTGCTAGTTTCTACAGGAGTACAATAAATCCCCAAGTCCCTTTGAAAAAGAGACTCTGGAAAGCTATACTACATGACAACTTCACTAGCCACAGAGTCACACTGAACAGATTATTTAAAACCATCTTAGCAGTTATAATGAGAAGTAGGTTCTCTACCTTTGAACAATCCCATGAAGACAGTTACTAGTTTGTGGATTTTTCTGGGGAATTAGTATAGACCTGTATGAAAGCAACCTCAAACAAGAAAACAGTAAGACTTCATGAAACTGTCTAAATGCCTGTGCATACTTACTCTCACATTTGTTCCCAGCAGAAAGGGTTCCTGGTCTCCATGGTTTCTGGTGGTAGCCTGGACAGCACTTGTTACAGCTCTCTCCACACGTGTTGTGTTCACACTGGCACTGCAATTTCTGAGAATAAAATATTCACTTTCTTGAAATATTTTTTAATGGATAATTTAATCGATTTTGCCAAAAGTCTGCCCAGTATCAGCCTTACTCCAAAAAACAGCATGACCCACAAATACCCTACAATTAGCATGGGACTGCTCCACCATGGTACGTCAACTACTGGGGAATAGCCTTCCCAGAACAGGAGGGGCAAATCTCCTGTGCTGCAAGACCAACTATGTCTTGTGTCCCTTGAATTGTTTAAATTCAATGCTGAAGAAGAAGAGTTTACTTCAAGGAAGTTGCACTACAAAACCCAGATATGCTTGCTCTGAAAAAAATAAAAAATAGTAAATAATTTGTACACATCATAATATCTCTTTTAGCTTCCTCTTTCTCATTCTCCTTAGGGATTTTTTATTTTAATTGGAAAAGTTGTTTTGCAAAAATAATGAGATTAAGAATACCTTTGTGATTTCATCCAGAGGGCAGCTTCGAGCATGGCCATAACAAATACACATGCCACCAACAGAGATGTCCTTTATTGAATAGTAGTACTACAAATAAACAAAGTAGAGAAAGGTATGAATAAAAGACATTTACATGTATTTACATCTTCCTGCCCTACTCTGCAAAATAAAATACCAGTATTCAACTACCCTGTGACTTGAAAAATAGAAGAAATACTTGAAAATATTTGCCATTTGGGGAAACCTTCCATTTTTGCATTTTTTATTTTTCCCACATTTCTCCTCGTTGGTATGAAACAGTAAGTGACTTTTAACTTTTAATAAGTATGTAAAATACTTCAGCTTCAGTAAAGACCACCAAATGTGACCTCAGCCAAAATGTACTTGCAAAAAAAAAAAAATCCGTTTTTCACTTTATAAGAATCCATAAAGCATAAAAAATTGCCGTATTTTAGTGTCAGTCTGGAGACTAAGAGTATGCTTCCTTAAAATAGGAACTCTCCCTCCCTTAAAACCACTTTGCACACTGACTTCCAGACCACCTCTGTCCTCTACTGTGTAGCCAGTCAAATACTCTATCCAAACTCTTAGTTTAAAAAGTGTGGATACAGCAGAATACTATCCATTAATATTGCCAGGTGGTGAGCAAAAACAACATAAGTAAGGAAAGGATTTAATTTCCAAGGCAAAGAAGAGGCAGGAAATGACCATCTGGGTTCAGTTACAGCTGCAGTATCAACACGGTTGGCCCGTTTGTATCCTGGGATGTACTACAGGGGAATGAAAAAGGAACTCTTTTTGAGGATACCTCTAAGGGAATAGTTCAAGGCTCTCAGACCTAGCAACCCTAATGTCAGCTGGTTCAGGAAGAGGAGGTAGCCCTGGGTGGTCAGACATGCTGACTCCTGGACTGTTATTTCTTTGAAGGCTCTTGGAGTTGGAGCAAACTATCTTCTTTGATTTCATACTTATTTTTTTATAGTTTTAAATTTCTTATGTTCAGTATTTTGGGAGGATTTTTAACGTTATGGGCTTGAACTACAAAAACCATTCAGGGACTTGTCATGAACAGTAAGTATGCAACTACAAAGAAGGTGGTTCAGACTGAGAGAGGAGGACAAAAGCAAAATTTAATTTCTCACTGCATTCCCTGCATCATCTCCTTTGTCTTATTTTCTGACAGTGTGTGGCTCACAGCAGCTGTGTGCAGCTTGAAGTTGAATGAGAGACCAGGGATAATCAAATGCTACAGACAGAAATAAATAAAAAGAACACAGAAATAAAGGTGCTGTTGAACACTCAGAATCTGAATTGGCTATGTTTCAAGACTATGTAGAGGAAACGAAATGTAATTGGTATCAACAACCATAGCAAAGTCTTCAAAGCCCATAAAAACAGCATCCAGAAAGCTGGAAGTCATCATCTTTCTTGTAGCTTGTTGCACAACAAAGTGAGACTCAAGGTGATACATCAGGATTTGGGAACCCTGGCCAATATGTGTAGTTTTTCATGCAAAACTGCACTAAGCAGTGGTAGGTGGAGAAGTATGAAGCCTTGGATTGCACACTGTGTATGTTACAAAACCAGTGGCAATGCTTGTCCTCCAAATTCTTGTTTCCCAGTTGTATGTGTGCTTCCATGTCGAACCTTTCTTTTTGGGGTGTATGTCCTGATATGCCAATACTATCAATAGATCTAAATATCAACCAGTCTGCCTTATGGGAACATCTCATCTGCTCAGACTGTGCATTTCCCTCCTGCCAGCAAGGCACAGCTGGAGCAGCTGTCCAATACTCTGCTCTTGCAGTCTCCATGCTAGCAATTCCCACATCAGACAGAGAATGCAAACATCCAGATTTTATACTTCAAAATGCTGCAGTTGAATGGCCACCTCGGTGATCAAGATAAGAGTGAGGTTGTCTTGAAAGTACCCACCAATCCCTGACCAAATCCAAGTTCCTTTCTGCCTTCTGTACTCATCTACCCAGACAACTCAAGGATTGCCTGTATCACAGAAGCCACAAACTGCAAGAATCCTGTTACTGCACAAGGAAGAGTTGCCTGCAGATGTTATTCAGGAAAAAGAGATACAAAGGAAGGGAAGGAGGAAACACTTCTCATGTTCCCCTGTCCTCATCAGAAAGCCTACCTTCATAGAAAAACTTGGAGCCTCTGAAGTGTTGACCTACGAGTCTTGGGCAAATTAAGATGGTCAAAATGGCAAGATACAAAGCAGAAATCCTGCGGAACTGTTAGTGAAGGTAGACTTCCAATACTGAATTTATGTGAGAATCTGAAGAAATCAGCCTAAGTGCTTGGGGCCTCAGTTTCCCCGGTTTCAATATCAAATCTGGAAATCAGTTAATACTGTCAGAATTCTATACAAACATTAATTTATGGGCTCTAAAACAGATGATCATAACAGCCTTAAAAAAATGAAGAAAATTCTTATAAGACATGAAAATTCACAATAGCTATGTTTTCAAATAATTATGTTTATGGACCACAGCACTGGGACCTGAAATCCGTGATACACCACAAAAACTACTGCAGTGGCATCAAGACCAACCTGAAGTGGCATTTCCATCAGCCAAACCATATTTTGATGGCAAAGCATTATAAACACTCTTCCTAGCATAAATCATTTACACAAACAAATAAAAATAAAACAAAAACAATCTCAAAAAGCTTTTTCTCAAAGTTGTTTATGACAAGATATTGTTGTTAGTGGTGTCAAAGGGAAGGCAAAAATTATTTAACAACCTATCAAAGCCACTCTGTGAATGGTAAGGATTAAGTACTTTCTCAAATAGGTCAGAATAGACTCTCCCATCAAGCTATACTGAATACCATTTATGAACAATCAGCTTACCCTTCTGGTAACAATGGGGTCTAGCTCCTTAGGATCATTATGGCTAAGAGTCATGAGATCAGCATTCAGAGTTCTAATACGCTGCAGTCGCAGGCGAATGTATCGAGCAGAAGTAAATTCCAGCAGCTTCTGTGAAGGATCATCAGCACTAGGCCTGCCATTGATCAGTGACGTGTGAATCTAGAAAGAAAGGATGGCTTAATCACAAACATAATTGTGACTCATTTACCACAACAAACATCATTTGAGAATCAAAACCACAGAACTTAAGCTTGTTTCCCAACAGCTCAGGATGGTCACATGTTAAACTACCTGGAGTTCTCTTTATTTCCCCATTGTCTACATGCAGGTAAAATTCCTGCTTCCTGATTCACACTGCTCTGAAACCACCATTATTTGCTCATCATAGTCCCAAGTCTCCTGGGCTTTTGTGGAGATAGCACAAGGAGAAAAACCAAGGTAAAGTACCAAATGAGTCCCTAGTTCCTGCAGTCTTCCTCTCCCTCATTGAGATGGAATATATAACTCTGGCCATAAGACCAGTTTTGTCCTTACAGATTTCCTCTCTGTAAGTAGAAAGATCTTATTGCAAAGCATAATCTGGTCTACATTTTCAATCTGGGGTCATTAATCCTACACCTAGCAGTGAGAGGCCTGAACAATCAGCAAGGAGTACTCAGTAATAAGAGAATGCAGTGGGAAGCCACAATGCAGATGACAACTGAAAGCAAGGTGCTGCCATCACAAATCCACTCGTTTGACCTACATCTTTCTTGCACAATTCCAGTTGGCCCCACTAAGATGACTTTTGGTATCAAGCTGCACAGCTTTTTCTGGCAACAGCCCCTTCCTTCTTTCCAAAACTACTAGGAACACACAAGGATATAGTCTCCTATGACCATACAGTTCCTGCTCCATTTTATGTAAGAAACACAAAAATAAGACCCTACCCTACAGGCAGCAAACAAATGTTCAGCAGTTCACCTGGTGTCCATAACAAACAAGGGGTCATGTTTTGGGCTTGTCAGTTGCATTTCAGAGTGCATGACATATTCTCATTTATGAAGGGCAATTTTTTCTCATATACTACTCTTGAATGTATACTTTCAACTTTGTCCAGTACTGTCAAATTGTTCCCATGAAAATATTCCAGAATATTCCAGGCCTTTCCAGCTTTATTGTTAGAAATGCTCCTAATCTCTAAACCATGTTTTCCATTGTTGTAATTTCAGAACTCTTCTTGGATTCTGTCACAGATATGCAGAAGAGGTTTTTCCTCCTTATACCCATGTTTTATGGAGCTGAAGACTGAACATGCCTATCACACCTCAGTCTGTTCTCTTTAGGCAAATTGGTTGTGACATATTCGTTCAGAAGTCAGGTTTTCTGCTGGGAATTACAAAGCAGACCTGTTGGTCAAATATTCAAGTATCACTGCACTCCTTTTAATAAAAAAAATTAACACAAATATACTCGACTACAGACAAACACAATTTCAGCATGGAGCACCACACCCTACTGTAATTTATGTTTCAGTACAGCTCACTGCAACCCTTTGATTTCCTCAACAAAGAGAGGAGGACCCAGCCATGGCACTGGAATTTCTAACACATTGTGTTTGCTTTTTATCACCAGAGATTTGAAGACCCAGAAAAGCCTGTCACAACCAATTGGCCTTACCTCCCATGTGTCACATGCCACTTCATTTTACACAGTCTTTCCTGCCTAATATATACTCTCACTACTCATTAGTAGTGCCTTCAAGTGATAAAATGTAAAACATGACTCCCTTTTTTACTTTAAGGTTAAAAGCTTGAACAGTAGGCATTCTACTGTCTAGAAATTCTACTAGTAGAAATTCTGTAACACACTTAAATCTTTATAGAGACTGCAGAGCAATCTTTCCAAGCAGAAAAAGAGAGAAACAGTAGGGGTATTGACTAAGATATTAAAGAAGAAATATGATTCTCCTAGCACACTGCTAAATTTGGCTAATACATTGCTTATATAAGCTTATACACCCTGATATTTCTGTATTATATTTTTTTGTCTTACTCGTCCTTCATAATTCAAGACCATTTTCAAACAACTGCAGCTTAAGCCATGCAATTCATCGTGAGTCCTAAATTGATTATGTAAATTGCCGGAAGCAGATCTTCAAGCAGTACATAAATCAGGCAAACAACAGAACTTGTAGTCAAGCAGCTATATCTCTTCAAACTTGTGAAAAATCTAGCAGCTAAACTGGCAAAATGCCTGATTTGGCAAAATATGTTATTAATGACATCCATATTTAGATATGTGTTCTTTTTAACCAAACAGTTATTTCACATCAAGACTCCCCAAGCTGACTGCAGAGAACTAGGATGCTAACATGCTGGATACAAGGCAGGCACATACAGAGATCAGCTTGCAGGATTCATACTGGGCCATTCTTAAGTTCAACAGATTGTTGAGATCAAACTACAAAGTCCTAAATACATACATTTTCAAAAGAGTTCCAAGATTCACTAATGCAGGTTGTGAGATATTCTGCGCAGGGAATATTCCTGTCTGACAGACAATCCAGTTACAAAGGAGCGGCCTGTCCTTTGTGAATGACAGCTTTTATGCATGTGTGTTTATCTGCTGGAGGGCAGGAAGGCTCTCCAGAGGGATGTGGACGGGCTGGATTGCTGGGTTGAGGCCAATTGGATGAGGTTCAACAAGGTCAATTGCTGAGTCCTGCCCTTGACCCACAACAGCCCCAGGCAGTGCTACAGGCTGGGGACGAGGGGCTGGAAAGCTGCCCAGCAGGAAAGCACCTGGGGGTGCTGGCTGACAGCAGCTGAACCGGAGCCAGCTGTGCCCAGGTGGCCAAGAAGGCCACTGGCATCCTGGCTTGTATGAGAAATTGCATGGCCAGCAGGACCAGGGCAGCGATTGTCCCCCTGTACTTGGCACTGGTGAGGCTGCAACTCAAATCCTGTGTTCACTTCTGGGCCCCTCAGCTCAGGAGGACATTGAGGTGCTGGAGCAAGTCCAGAGAAAGGCAACGGAGCTGGTGAAGGGTCTGGAACACAAGTCTTACGAGGAGCAGCTGAGGGAGCTTGGGTTGTTCAGCCTAGAGGAAAGGAGGCTCAGGGGTGACCTTATCACTCCCTGTAACTACCTGAGAGGAGGCTGTAGCCAGAAGGGGGTCGGCCTCTTCTCCCAGGCATCAAGTAATAGAACAAGAGGAAATAGCCTCTAATTGTGCCAAGGGAGTTTTAGTTTGGAAACAAAGAAAATATTTTTCATGGAAAGGGTTGTCAGGCTTTGGAGGAGGCTGCCCAGGGAAGTGGTGGAGTCACCATCCCTGGAGGGACATGTAGATGTGTCACTTTAAGAACATGGTTTAAGGGTGAAGTTGGCAGTGCTGAGTTAATAATTGGACTCAATGACCTTAAAAGTTTTTTCCAACCTGAAAGATTCTGTGATTCTCCATAGTACACAGAAATTTAATTCTGCTATTTTTTGTGTTATTGTTTTCCATCACTGCACTCAGGAAAAAAAACAATGTTTTGGATAGCGCAGCCCAATTAATTATGTGTACCATGAAGAAAAATGAATGATAAAAAAAAGTCACTAAATTGAATTTCTGGCATCCCTGGAGCTGGAGTTGTATGGCCTATTAAACCTACATTACAAGCAGCACTATTAATGTACAGTCAACTAAGGGTTTTCTGGTTAATTGTGTGGAGAGAAAGGTTTAGGTTCCTTTGTTCCATCTGATCTGTTTATTCTATGTTGATTATATGTTGATCATATGCTCACAACACCGCAATAAGCATTTTAATAAAGTAAATGGGACTTTACGTACTGAATTCCACTGGGTTTTTCTTATTGCTGATAGTTTTAATTTTACGTGAATTGGACATGCAGTCCAATCTTTTTAAAACCAAGAAATAAAAACATATTGATTTCTATGAAGCTAGGAGTTACTAGCATTCTCCATGGGATAACGCCACACTTATTATCATGGTCATACATTACAGCATTCACGATGGAATAACCACTGGTTTTAATGTATCATTTCATTATGTGGCTGCCTCCTTGTAATAAATTACACAAGTACCGTAAATAGAGTTTGCTAAAAGAAAGAACAATCAACAGCAAGGCTGCACAACTCATAGCCCTTTTAATTATGCTACATCCTTGAAACAATGCCAAGGCTTGTTTAGGAGTTCCAGCTGTGCCGAGCACTTCAACAGTGTTTGCAGCTTTATCTCACACAACCAGGTGTTCCTAACACAGGAGTTTTCTCTACTAAATGAAAAAACTGGCAGAACACAGAGCCTCTGTTATAGCTTTTCGGGATAAGGGAACTAATAATTCACAGCTAATTGCTACCATCAAATTATATGGAAAGAGAGAACAAAGAGTTTAGTAATGGGAACCCATAGAGCCAAAGACATATTTCATGCCAACATTAAGAAGTTTGCTACACTAGTACGTGATGTAAAGATAATGTTATTAAAGAAGAATAACAGACGATCTGGTAGTGCTGAGTGTGATGAATTCTGTAACTGCAATTCAAATGTTTTCAAATTGCTATCAGTCCATGTTCTTAATCACAAACTGCAAGTAAAAAACAAAGATACCTCTCCATGTTCCAGGGGAACTAATCTGGAATAATAGGAGGTGCAGATCACTTCATCATCTCTCTTGTAAGTTGGCGGCCCAATTCTTGGTGTAATATTGTAACGAGTTAAACATTCAGTATCACTAATTGCATAGTACTGCCATGGTCTGAACTCTGTGCCATCTATGGAGCGTTCCAAAATCCAGTTTCCAGGTCGTGGAGCATTAGCAGCTTTGATGATGACATATGCAACTTGAAAGACCTGAAAAAAATGCAAGAAGAAAATTTTAACACTTCATTGTACTGTCAAAGACCACCGGAAGCCAACTGGGTAGTAAATTTAAATTTTAAAAGCAGTATACGGTTTGCCTGGGGAGAGGGTAGAATTTGGTACAGTAACTCTGGATAAATTTTTTGCACAAACATTTGACAAGAGAGGTCCATCTAATTGTGTCCCGGGCATCAGTCTGTGCTGGTGTAATAGCCGAAATCTCCATCTTTACTGCACATTTCAGGATTAGTTGGGTATAACAATCTGTGGAAATGTTTAGCTTTTCTGAACCAGTGGCTTCAAAAAACTGGGGTTTGGTTGGGTTTTCCTGTTTGGTTTTCTGTGCTTGGTTGTTTGTTTTTGTGGGTTTTTTTACAGATGTAGCCCAAAAAACTCTTTGTTTTACAATTTAGCAGGGAATGTAATCTTCTCTGTAATAGCATTTCTGATAAACTTTTTACACCATGTGTTAAAAAAATCTTTGCATTCAAAAGTCATCCTGTGTTGAAGTTATTTCAAGTAGCAGCAGAGTATTACAGACACTGCCAAAAATACACAGAGATAAATAAGCTGAATGTGACAAAAATAAACATGACAAAATAGGTAATATTCTTAAGCAAGGTTAAGACATATATGAGCTATGCAGGTATTTTGACTATTTTTCTGACAATCCAAAGCGAAATCCCCATCCACACAACAGGACTGTTGAGCACTTCTGTGAGTAGGCAGGGCAGTAATTAAGTTCATATCACCTTTTAAATTACTTTGTCACGGGAGCCAGATAACCTGCACTAGCCCCCAGCTCGCTACAGCATCAGACACGAACACTGAAATGCACTTACTGCAAAGCCACTGTGTCATCCCTTACCCAATATCTACTACATCACCTCACTCAAAAAGGCTGGATTTGCAAATTCATAAGACTTCAATCCAGGAGTTTAATGTTTCATATACACTGGAGTAACAAGCAACGTTTAGATGAAAGAAAAACTCTGTATTATTCAACCATCTCAGAGAAATGTATTCCCACTTGAGCAGACTGCCTGGTTGGCTGCTGTTATCATCATAATTCCTGTCTGCATGTGCAGTATTAATACTATGTTGAGCTTCAATTGGCTGTAATCAGTTCTTTCATACATTATAAATTTAAATTTTTTGGTTTGGGTTTTTTTTCTTGCAATATAGATTAAAGCCAGAGCAAGAACAATACTTGCCACATGAAAGCAGGTTTTGATTTTGCCAAATGGGGAAATAAACTCACAAAGATAAATAGTAACTGCATTGTGTATGCAATTCAGGAAACTACTTTTGAAACAAAGCATTATTTAAGTGAACAAAGCTTTGATTAGGAGATCTTGCACACATGAGAAGGAAAAAAACTGGTGATACTTATCTTCAAATGATTTACTACATATAATATCCTTAAAAAAGTAAAACAATTTTACTTTTTTATTAAAATCAGATAGAACCTAAACTACAATATTCACTTGGTGTTACTTTCTTTACAGGCGGGTCAGTTTCATCCTTTTAGACATCAATCAGATACAAACAGAACATTTCTAGTTGTTTCAATAAATATGAAAATTTACAGAAAATTAGGATTTTACTGTGTCGCTTCAAGAATACAAGCACATGCAAGCAAAAGGAGAAGCCAGCTCACTCTTTAGTCAGTCTTACAGTCTTAGAAATAAAATTTCTCTGGGGTCCGTGAATCTTCTTTTGTTCGGCGCAGTCTTAAAATTTGATCAAAGTTAAGTGAATATCAAGAATTATAATCCAGCTTCCATGAAGAGAACAGCCCCTCTTAAAACTTACACCATGCCAACAATCTCCAACGGAAAAAATAAAAGCCAGAATACACGGTTTTAAAGGAACGAAGTACATCATTTGGGCAGACTTCAAGCCAAACAACTATATTCCCTACACACAACCTGGATTTCATTGATTCAGTTAGTGGTATTGAGTTAAATACCCATTTTACACTCAGTTATGCACAAGCAGAATCTGGTGTATCATCATTTCAGTACCCAAAACCTGAAGACACTCGTATGTGACAGGAGTTGCTTGTATGGGTATTTTCTCCATCACCTATGAGAACTTCACAAAACTATTAAAACTAGAGAAGTTTTATTGACTGGGCTTAGAAATAGCTATGCACTTCCAAGTTCCTTTGAAGTCAGTAATCTTTCTCTAATGCATAAAAGATGCAAGACTGGAACCCAAATTTTTTCAAGTACCACGGTGAAAAATCTCCCTCAAAAACTCTCATATGTCCTTTATTTATTTATTTTTCCTCTCTGCTTGCTGTCATCAACTAAACTGCTTCCCTACTTATTACACAGTTGGCTGAACAACAAATGATCTACTTTTGATTACATTGAGATTTTTCAAGACCCATTATAATCTGCAGCTGATGTGGCTAGTTTTAAATCCAGTTCCAACTAGTAACAATGAGCTATCCTTGATCACAAACTAACTGCTGCAGTAAAAGGTATTCACAAGAGTATGCAAGTTAAACTTATTTTAAATATCAAGTTCCTTGGTGAGGGGGGAATGGAGAGGAAAAGCCAGTTAAATATTAACATTTTCACAGCAACTGTGCACAAATTCAACGCACAATTCAATAAATTCAATCTCCTCTCAACTCTTCCATTTACACACATAGCTCACAGGTATCCCATTTTACTTCACAGGTAAATTCACAAGATAATAAATATCAACAGCTTCAGGAAAATTTGTCAGTCCCTGAAATAATGTAGGTTAAATAAATAAACTAAGGATTTTGTATAAATACTCTCAGACTCAAGAAGTCACAAGACAACCCACCAGTAGGAGCTTTATTCTCAGGGATTATGTTTCCAAGCAAGGGAATGAAGCTGTAGGAAGGGACCAAGGTGTCCACAGTGTTCACAGATGAATATGTTTTAAGGAATGTCTGTAAGTAGGAGTTTTGCAGACCTCATATCCCACAGCCTCTGCAACCCACAACAGGCCAAGAAGTTCATGTAATGCAAACTGATTTTCCTTTGAGCACATTTTACAGAATTTGACTTTTACAAGTTCTTCAGGTTTGAATATTACCAAAGGCAGTTTCTTATCACTTTCCACATTCATTCAGTGCCCACCAACCAGCCATGTGATAAATGTGAGCAAGAGCTAATGATTTGTACACTTTAATTTGACTGTATAACTTTCTCAGAACTAATTTCTTTATTGAACTACAAGGGTAAAAAGGGCAAGTCAAAGCAAGTTAGCAATTCCCAAGCAGCCACAGATTAAAAGTGTCATTTTACAGGCATTTCAATCCTGATTGTTAAGATCAGCCAAATAAACTCCTACTAAAAACCTCTCTTTGATAGCTGCAACGCCAAAAACCAAGAAATTTCTGCTTTAATTAGACTTTCTAAAATCCTTGTTTCCCTGAATGCAGATCCAGCAGCACCAAGTGCATCCTTCTTGAATACTCTCAAAGAGTAGAAGACTACATGAAGGGATGTATCTCAGCTTATACTGTTTACAGAAATATTGTTTTAAGAGATAAAGACAGCTTCAGGCTCTTAGACACTGCGAAGCCTAGCAATTGTTTGCAACATTTTGCTCTGACGATTCTGTGATGTTAAAAGTTCAAAATACACTAAATCCAGCAGAACTTCTAGTCTCATTAATTAGCTTTTCTTTAAGATTTTGATTCATTATGTGCAAACATTAATTTGGAATAGAAGGAAAATTCATTTTACACAAGAATTTTATTGTAAGAATGTACAGTTGAACACCCTGAACCTTGCATCATCAGTTTTACAAAGCCACAAAAGGCTTTTAAGGAAGCTTGCCACATACAATACATTAACATTAGTCCTGTAAAGTCAACAATAGCATTTTTTTATATCAGCAGACCATGTAATCTCTACAGAAACCTGTTCTTGCCAGTTCGTTTCAAGATGAAAGCTCTGGAAAAATCATATTTTAATATTTACGTTCTTTCTTACTTTGTAATAGCAGAAACTACAAATTACTCTTACATCAGCCTCTGAGTGGTAATCCAGTACTCATAGAATATTCATGAGCTATGACTTAATCAGAAGTGGAGTTGTTTTCTCAATACTATGGGTCTTCCAAGAAGAACCAGTCTTGCTTTGCAGTTCAAGAACTTTTTGATATACAAACATCTGCCTTTCTGCTACACCAAGGATACAGAGTACATTTAAATACCTTTAGAAGTCCGAAGCTTGGTAGTAAAACTGAGGTAAGTAGTCTTTGTTTAATGGTGTCACAAAGTAATATTTTACAGCTGGCTCAATCACACCACTTAAATGTATCATAGCCAGGATTTATTAGAATTGTGATTTCACACTGCAACTGCCCAGAGGAGTCAAACGCAGGCAAAAAAAATGCTGTTTTTATAGAAAACTGCTGCTGTGTATTTTTTTCTGTAGAACTACCAGTGTAGGAAGCACACGGTCATAAATCAAATCTTAGTGTCTTGTACATCAATCCTACACCTCATTGCTAAACTCTTTCCCCAGTTCTGGATCTTTGCCATAAATTCAATGGAAAGGGGAAGGAGGAGGCAGTGGTGTGGGGTGTGGGAAGGAAATACTATCATACATCTGGATTCTGGAAAGACTGAAAGGCACGCTAGAATAAATGTACCTAGTTGTCATGATGTATATGAGGTAGAAAATCATGATATAAGCACTAACCTTATAAAATGCTATATTGGCTACAAATAGCACAGATTCTGCAAAGGAGAAAGATAAAAACACCAAATTCCATACTGATTTTAGTTGCCAGCCCTCTTTTCTTACTGAGAACTCATCAAACTACTCTTTAGTACAGCTGGTTTTACACTAAATAGACTAAGTACAAGGTAGAATATTAGCTGAAAGAATATGCTCTATTCCCTTCATCTTGGAGCCAGGAGATGAGGTACAGTCATAGAGGTTCACCTAGGGAAACTGGAGTGGAGTCAGTGTTCACCAGCTAAGGGAATCTTCCCCATATTTGCCAGCCAAGGGTATGTTTCAGCATTTACCAACCCAACTGCTTTGATTATATCTCTAAACTGTACATTGGTAATAATCCAAAGGAACAATCAATTCCTCTTAGTCCTAGAATTTCTGATAATTGCAAAAAAACCCCCATAAATAATGACCATATGGTAATTTTTCATATCACAAAGAGGTGTGAATATATTCTATACTCTGGCAAGGAAAGTTGAAGGACTTGTTTACTTTAATATGGTACTTGATAGATTTAAAAGCTTGAAATGTAAAAAAAAAGTACCAATGCTGAAGTTATACTGAACACAGGTACTGACTGACTTTCAGAAATATTTTTACAGGTTCCAGAAGACTATTTTAGCTCATTCTGAAACAAATATATGAATTAAACAATTACTAAAATCACTAAGGTCCTTCATATGCTTTTCTTCTGTGTTTTCTTTACTTGTGCTGACTCGTTTAAAGTAAGCACACCAAGTCAGCTCTAATAACTCACTGACTTCAAGCAATCTCTATTAACCAAATCCTTTCTCACAGAGCAGTAATTTACATTCAGTTTGCATAGCCCTAGATGCCTTCTCTCTCTCAAACTCTCTAGGGAAAACACAGAAGAAAGGCCCCTTAGGGGAAACTTTTCAAATCGAATTAGTGAAACTGAGCGTGGGTCAGGAGACGAAAGATATGTATTTGTTGAAACATCAACAGCACTATGACTGGAGAATAAAAGATTCAGAGGGCAGATCAGCTGGTCTGTTTCCAAAGTTAAATTGTTCTAGGAGGATAAAAACTAAGGCATCCCCTCCTCCTTCATTTTTCCTTCCTGTTTGTCCATTTACAAACCAAACACAAAGCTAACTCTTCAAACAACACAAAAATCCTACCCAAACCTTCTGTCACTGACAAAAGACACCCTGTGATTATTTTCCTAACTGTTCTGTTTTCTAATTAAAGAGCAAACTAGGCACTTGCTTAACCTATGCTTTATTTGAAAACATCAAAGCTGAACCTTCTGTTTTAATCTTTAAAATAACTTTCAAGCAGGGTCTACAGATCCTGCAAAAGCTTCTTACCAATTCTATACCTCAAGTATGCATTTTTTACTATGTAATAAAGTTTCTTCTTCCAGAGTTTGGAAGCATCTCCTATTAATAAGGAATTGTTGAGCTATGATTTTGAAACAACTTAGGTGGGCCAGCACAAAGATCTGTTCAAAGCAAAACAAGAAAAAGCCAAGAAAAATATTTCTTCACCAATTATTTTGTCTTTTCTTGGAGCAAGATAGGAGACTTCTGATTCTCCTCTGTCTAACAGACAAAGTAATAAGTTAGCAAATGCTCTCTACAGTTTAGCAGCCTCCTGTCTAAGAATGATAAATCCCTCCAAGTTTGGCCGTACAGAGTGGCCAAAGCAGAGGAAGCAACTTTTGCCCAGACAGTTCCAGGCTCCCCAGGGTCACAAATCACTGTTTCAGAAATATAAACACTAACTCTGCAGAACAGCTGACAGCAAAAGTTCCTAGAAGATATAGTTTAGAACATTTCTTCTCAGTGTTCCTTCCAACAAGATGGTGATCAGAATCAGTCAGATGCATCCTCACATAAAAAGTGTACTTTGGCCAATACCCTGAAAACATTGCTGTTTAAAAATAAGTCCTTGAAAACACAGACTTCAAGTAACTTTTAAGAAATAAAAGGTGGAAGAAAATAGTATCATCGGACTGCTGGGGAAAAGACAGAAGGGTGAGGAAAAAACAGAAGGGTGAGACAGAGGAAAGTTGCCAAGACAAAGGAATTAGTGCAGATGGAACTGGTTACCAAGAAAGAACATGGATGAGAGTAAAAACTCTCATCCACACAAACACAGTTGTTACTGTGCCATAAGTCACTTCCATTCCAGTCTGACAGAAACGAAGTCAAGATGCTCTAGAACAATAATTGAAAACCGTATCTGTTTAAAATAAGTTCATGTTAATTTTAACTATCCATATTTCACTAAAGTGCTACTAAAGAGTTAACTGCTACATATCCTACCATCTAAACACAGAGGAGCTGAAATCAATTGTATTGGCTTGTATCCTACATCCATTTAATAACACTCACGTAAATGTTACTCACCTGCCTTAAATCCAAGGTGATGGTGACCCAGTGGTATTGCCTTCCATTCTGAATGCTGGGACTCTGCCACCAGTTATTGGTACCATCAATTGCACTGGAAATTGGGTGCTGCTCTGTTTCAAAGCAAAATAATTAAACATCTCTTGAAAATAAATCCTACTGAATTTTTCTGACCCAGCACATTTATCTCACACAAAGCACAATCTCTTCCTGTCGTAAAGAAGTAAAAGCTGAAATCTGCCCTCAGACAAAAAGGTTGTCATTGGATCTCGCAGTGCTCAATGGTGATACACAGTGCTCGCACATTCTGTCAGCCCTTTGCTCCAAGGTAATTGCACTCACACAGTAGAGAGACTAAAACTAAACCATATTTCACTCCAATACACTCTGTATTCAAGGGGAAGGGTTAAAAAAAAAGACACAAACCCATGAAACAAACAAAATCCAAAACACATGAAGCTTGCCTTTGGGATTGGCACTGTGACGGTCACAGACGCGGCACTGGGCGTTGCGCAGGGGCCGTCCAGGGACATGCTCCACCAGTTTACAGAACATCTCCGGTCCCTTCTCCCCGCAGGTGGCATTGGTAGAGATGTGAGCATTGCTGGCCAGGTTCAAAATGGCAGGGAACAGGCCTTGAAAGAAATAATGTTTATCAGCCACAAAGGCACGCAAAGTTGGCACCCTGTTATTTCACTCCACATTTGGATGCTTTATGCTGAAGAACACAAAAGTTTGCAAACCAACTCTCCCAGTTACTAAAATTCTCTTGCATTGTGAATTGATCAAAACCTGGGGGATGAGTGGCCCACTGCCAGAATCAAAGAGCGCTGTAGAGCACGCACTCAGCTGGTGCGGAAAATGGCGTTTAACACGAGCTCTTTGCAGCAGCAACACCACTGGCCTGAACAGGACACTCCAGACTTGAAAGATTTAAGGACTGAACTTTAGACCTTTGCTACAGGCTTTTTCTGCAGTCTCTGTAAAGTCTAAGGGATATTTTGCTTGCCACTTATTAATCTTTACACAAACACTTCACTGTACTTTCAAATAGTTTTGCTCTTATGCACTGGAGTAATGTAACAACAGACTAAGTTTCAAGATTACTGCTACCAGACCAGGAATCCTCTCCTTTTTCTAAAAGGAGTAAAGTTTTACTTCCGTTTGAAGGCTACTGATAAAATTTCAGGAATACTCTATGTGACAGAAATTAAGCACAGCTTCTTAGCAATGTTTTGATCAGCTTCCAGCTGTCCCTCATGAGCTAATAAGCTTCTATTTCTTGCACGGTTATGGTGTAACAGAGATACTCCATTTCCACTCAGAAGCAACTCTGAAAAAGAAGCAATTTTGGAAAGAGGAGTCCTCTCTTTAGAGATTAAACCCAGTGGGCTAAAATCAAAGCTAGAAGCTTGATATGGCACACTAAAAATGCCACGGGAATTGCTAGTGTTGCAATAGTAAGGTATTAAAATCACATTTTTCTTCTGTTAAAAGGAAATCTGAAAAAAAAAAATCAAGCCATATTTATCAAAATATATGCCTTTTTCACTAGTAAAACTGTATGAATTCTTTTACTTCATTATCTACCATATACATCAAAACAGACTGCAATATTAAAGTTTTGCTTTCCTTAGCTGTTTATGCATATAAATATCTCAAAGGTGAGTGCCAAGAGGACGGTTCCAGGCCCTTTTTAGTGCTGTTCAGCAACACGACAAGGAATAATGGCCATAAACTAAAACAGAAGTTTCACCTCAGCATGAGGAAGAACTTCTTTACATTGAGCGTGCCAGAGCACTGGAACAGGCTGCCCAGGGATGTCATGGAGTCTCCCTCTCTGAAGAAATTCAAAACCCACCTGAACAAGCTCCTGTGTAACCTGCTCAGGGTGACCCTGCCTTGGCAGTGGGGTTGGACCAGATGATCTAGAGGTCCCTTCCAACCCTAACAATTCTGCGACTCTGTGATCTCAACAAGGCTACATTCAATATTCCTTTAAAGTGTCTTTGCCCAGTAATTGCATTACCCTAGAAAGCCTGGAGAAAAGTTTCAGTGGTATTTAATACTTGCCTTCAGCTATTGAAAATTTGGCTAAATCCTAACCCTCTGCACCACAGTATGAATAACAAACAGTGTGTTTTCCATTGTACTATACTTGAAATTTAATAGGAAGGAGATGGAGCTTTTTTTTTTTTTTAATCCTGACTTCACTGATGTTAAATCCAGACTAGGTCAGATGCCTTGTTCTCATTACACCTAAATCTGATGCAGATGAGGATGCTGAAGACATCCTATTGACCACTCTAGTGAGGCTCTTCTGCCAGTAAGATGTTTTCTGCACAAGCTTTTCTCACCTCATGTAATTCATGTGCAGTGTAGCTCCAGATGTAAAGCTGAAGGCAAAGAAGAAATTCTGCCCTCTGTTTTCCTACTGGACAAGAAAGTTCAGTGGTGGAAGAGGGCTTCTTTTTTAACACTACTCTGCAATGATATAAAATTTTTCTTATTCGGTATTCAGTACTGTGCATGCAGGGGTCTATAAGCCTGTGTTCAAGAGATATCTGTTACTTCCCAGGTCACCCATTACGTTCACTCCCATAACACAGTAGCCCTGCCATTTCTTTCCAACATCCTTTGCTACAGTGAAATAATTTGCCTCCAATAACCTTCAGTCAACAGACTTGTGCCAAAGGAATAGCAAAGCTATCTTATGATGAGTTCTCTGGGTCCCACAGAGATAAAAAAGAGCACTTCAACCCAAGTGAGTTGCACTGGAGTTTTGCCCCAGGATCCAAACGAAAAGTGGTTGTTAGCTTCATCCTGCAAAGTACTTCATCTCTTCAAATCCTAGCTGATTAAGTTCACCTCTGAATCTCTTTACCACAATTAAATTTTAAGGCAAACTGCAGAGGTGCAGCCACTGATTTCAGGGAAGATCAAGAATAGTGTAGGAGATGATTTATTAGGAAACAATAAGCATCTGCAACAAACGAAATGGAAAAAAGGCAAATTTCAAACAAGTGAGTTGCATCTTCAAAGAATATTGTTCCTCTTTATTTTTTCACTAAGAAAAGACAGGTACTCAGAGTTAAGAGTTCAAAAGCGCTAAGATGCTGCTCTGCAACCTCCCTTCTCCTTCACTTCTCCACCACCCCCCCAAAAAAACCAGAAAACCAGACATGTGGTAAGATATATTTTTATGCCTTGTAGGAAGCAGTAGGTATGATGAAGATGAGCAACCACAGAATCAGTCACTTAAAAGAGCCACTTACAAATAAACAGGTGACTGCCATCATATCCTGGTGTGAAATGCAAGTGGCCATAACAGACACAAAACTCCATCAGAAGATATTACATGTCATTAAACTGAACCTTTAGCAAATTATATTTGCATTTTTAAGGACATCACAGCATCATTTAGTCCTTAGGAAAGGATCTCTGAGATGATCAAGTCCAACCTTTGACTGATTATCACACTGTCAACTAGACCCGGGCACCAAGTGCCACATCCAGTCATTTCTTGAATACCTCAAGGGACAGTGACTTCCCTGAACAGTCCATTCCAATGTTTATCAACTCTTCCCATGAAGAAATTCTTCCTGATGTCAAACCTGAATCTCACCTGGAACAGCTTAAGGCTGTGTCCTTTCATCCTATTGCTTGTTGCCTGGGAGAAGAGGCCAAAGGCCACCTGGTTACACCCTCCTTTCAGGCAGTTGTAGAGGGTGACAAAAGCCTCTCCTGAGCTTTCTTTCCTCCATGCTAAACAACCCCAGCCCTCTCAATCAATCATCATAGGACTCACCCTCTAGACCCTTCATCCATTTAACTTTCACAGTTTTCTATCTAAAGTACAGCACAAATGATAGATTGAATGGGATTTATGGTATTATTCCCACTAGAAAGGAAGGCAAGTGCTCCATGCAAAACCACCACTGGTAGTCTGTATCACTGCTGAGCTATCAGGCTCCATTATCACATTAGGCAACTGTAGTTCTGAGCCAGCCTTCAGAGACAGCAACAGATCCATATGGGCCTGTACCAAATTCAGCACTAGACTTCTCAGCTCACTAATCTGGTTTGATTGATTATATTCTATTTGTAAAAGTACCTTGCAGCTAACTTAGCACTTAAGTGCTTGCTGCTTCAGGTTTCCACCATCAGACCCATCTCTGTTTGGGAATTACTGCTCAGCATTTTGCAAGAGACTGTGGTGGTCCTGAGAAAAGCTGGAAGAATTTTTAAATTAAACTCATTTACTTCTAACTGCTGGCCAGCTCTTTTCATGGTAAGGTGAACTCTTTCATTTTTTTCCAGCTACTCTGATGCTCATTTGCCTCAAACCAGGGATTCTCGCACACCCCCATGCCAGAAAATGAAGTGTATAGATGTTAATTTGACCTTGAGAAAGAATAACAATGGGTTCACTACAGCTCAGCACAAAAGCCGAGTACAATGTTTTCATTAGATGTTCAAGCAAGTTGCTCTCATTTGTGAGGATTTGGTTTTAGCCAGATGCATGACTAAAACTCAGTAAGGGAGAACGGAAAATCTGAGGGGGTACTGTCAGAATTATATCATTCAGAGCTTTCCTACAGAGACAAAACTCTCCAAGCTCAGAGAGAGTGGAGGGAGTTACATCCCTAGTAAGGTGACCTGCAATGAGGATAGGGCAGAATTTGTCACATCCACACTCTACAATGTTCAATCCTTCAGGAAATGACAAAAAGTAATTCAGAGGTTAGATGGATTTGGTCTATGTATAGCTCAGCAGGCAGAACTTATCGTGAAGGACATAGCATTAGTGTTTCAGCAAAACTCAGGAAAAAGCCTTGGTCATAATGAAGCCAGTTGTAACGTTTTTAAATGATGAACAATTGGTCAGCATGCAGTATACCAGGGGAAAAGAAGACAGGCAAAGAGCTTTAAGGTATATGAGGCAATTTCTATTTTATGGGCTTCAGTATGCCTATTGACTCTGATTCTTCAAAATGAACAGGGGCAGGTGGAGCATGCAGCCTAAAGGGGCAGATTCAAATTACAGATGATTCACGCAGGTCATCATGGATTGCCTGAGTAAAAGACATCTCCAGCCAGGACAGCTATCCCTCTATTGTAAAGTTAATGGTTGAGCATACAACCTACATTTCTTTGGGAATTATTCTACTTTATGCCAGGTTATACAGAAGTCCTCACAAGCTCCTTGTTGCCGATGTAAATATCATCATCCTCCCCAGAGACTCAAGTTAATTCTTAGTGGGTTTGTAAGCTTTTACTTTGTTACATACTACCAAGCACCCTGAAGTTCTCACCAAGAAGCATTTTAAGGACGTGGGACATGTCCAAGATTCTGGCAACTCCAGCTATGGCCAGTGTATATCTGTTGTTTCATTCTGGATACACCTGATTCACTGCACACGAGCAGATCACAGTACTTATACATTCCATAGTACTTATTCAATGGGTCTGACAAACCTGGGCTTACGGAGCATTTTGTCTAGCTCAGATATCCTGAGCATGTCAAGCAGCATCAGTGCAGTCCAACAACATTAGATTTACTCTCCATGCTCAGCCCACAGCACATATCCATCACTAAATGCAAATATGGAAATCACATGCATTTGTGTGCCATCTATCAAAAGCTTTTTAGACATTTTTTTCCCTTCCCTCTGTTTAGGTTTTCTCAATGTAGGATCCTTGGCTGCATTTTGTACAGCTAGATCTGAATGAAACCCCAATTTAATTTTCTGATTAATGATTCTTTCAATCAGAAGATTGAAGTATTTCATCACTGTTCTGTTTTGAGTAGAAGATAAGTGGATTTGTGCACTTCAGCAAAATGCTTCTGTGTTTTTGACCATGTTTAACTGTATGAATTTTCACAATGTGACAGACAGGGTAAAACTACATTTTAGAGATGATACGTGAAGAAAGGGAGACAGACCCCAGAATAAAAATATTCCTTGCAGAGGCATAGCTGATAAAAATAATTTCTTTTACAAACACAGTTGTACAAACATAAGGATGCACATGAGAGTTCTGCTTTACATGGGCTTCACTACATGACCAAATACATTCTATAAGCACAATAAAGACAACAATACATTTTGGTATCCAACTCAACACAGTAAGGATGGCAAAACTCTTACAATAAGGCCACATTTAAGAGAGTTTCCTTCTGAACCCAGATTCACTGATCTGTCAGATATTTTTTGAAAGCTAACTAAATTAGGGAGGTGCTTGTTGGGGTTTTTTTTTCAAAGAAGACAAACTGACGGGAAATGACCACAAAAGAATATATGAAATAAGCCAAGAACTGAGTCCAGAAAGTTTTCTGGATTGTTCATTAGTGTATACAATGAAGACTCTACACCAGACTTCAGTGAGCAACATTGAGACATTCAACCATGCCAACAGCCTGATTTCTCTTTAAGTATTTTGGCTTTTTTGTGCTGAGTGTAATAAAGCAGTAATCTGCAAGTGAACAAAGTAGATCTGACTTAGAAAACATAAAGAGCTGATGTGTTCAGTAACAACGAGCTTTTATTGTGTCATTTTTCAGAACACAGAAATACTTGAAGGGGTCTAATCTCATTTGCAAGTTTGCGTTTTTAAAAATGTTAAGGCAATCAGCAGCTCTCAACAAGCCGGCAATGCTGAAGTTTGCTCACAAGCAATGGATTCTCCATTTACTGAAAACATTTACAGAGTACACAGTGACAGTTGTTCAGAATAGTTTAATGCACTTCAGGAGAACAGAATGGACTAAGGACAAAACGTAATAAAATGTCACAGTATTTGAATGCATAAAATATGCAATAGCATTACACTGCCGAAGTTGAGGTCACATTCTTTATAACATTCTCAGACAGCTTTCAATAGCACAGATTTGATTTAGTTCTTCTGTCTTATTCAATTTTGGATTAAATGAGTTTACTAAATAAAAGCCCTGGAACCATCAGGCTTGGGTTCAGATTCCTAGCCTGCTCAATAGATTTACCCTCATTATATTTTACCATCAAGCGTCCCAAGCTTAACCTTCTCTATACACTTTCATCAGAATCCTACCCTATAATCATATCAAATATCTAGCCTGGTTTCCCTAAAATAAATGGGCTGAAATTGCTAACTTCTAACTATGGGAATTAAGGTACTAATTCTCTGTTCTTAGAGTCAGAAAGAAATGTGGGGTATAACACTCAACCTGCCTTATAATCCACTTTGTGGAGACATTGCCTGAAAATGTGTTAGCTGCAGCATTAAGCCACTTGAAAAGCTGAAAGCTTCACCACAACTTACACAACAAGCTTAGGTAGCAAGCCACTAGTTAGAAATTATTTTGAAAACTGATCACTCCTTTTGCTGTAGCTCTACAGAGAGGAGAATTTCTGCTAGCAAAACATCAAGTTTACGGGATTTAACTGAGGAGTATAGGGTATTTCAGCAGAATATCTGCAAACTTTAATTTGCAATGTATAGATAAAACTACTTCAGATTAAAAAGAAGCCTCTACCTTGACAGAACACCACCTTTCCTTAAAACCTATTCTCTATTTCTTCTCATACTCTAGAGCAAAGCTGACTAATGTGTCAATCACAGAAATACTAGCTGGTGAAAACTACATCTATTTAATTTAATCAGCTTTTAATGTAACAACATACTAAGTTCGTCTGTTCTCAAGAGCTTCCAATGAGGGATATTCCTCAACATCCCTGACAAGTCTAGTCTGGCACTTTATCACTTTAAAAGTTACAAATTTTCAGTCCTCTTGCCTGCATTCATGATCAGTCATGATCTTGATTACAACTTTTGTTTACCTGAAAGGCTGTTATCACACAGCCTTTTCCAGACTATGTAAACAACCCTCTCAATCTTTCCACAGTCCATTTTCTAAACTTCTTATCCTTCTGAGTTCTTGGCAGTTTGCATTTTTCCAACAGTGTGGATCCTCAGACCTCATCAGCACCAACTGGAGTAGAATAACTTCTTAAATTCTTGACAGTTTTGTTAACACACGTGAGAATCAGTTTAGTGGTTTTTTCCAGATTCCGCTGTTCTGTTTGCATCGCCCACCAAGGTAAGTAAAAGATCGAGGTCTGTTGTACTGCAGAGCCTGGTCACTCACAGAAAAGAAGTATACTCCACATCAGACCCGGGGAAGAGCTCAGGTTATCTGTAAAACAGATTACTTTACAGCCATTTGCTGGACACTCAACCACTTGCTTTCAGAACAGTCTGCTGACTATTTTACAGCTCTGATCCAGCCAAGCTTTCACAAATCACACTTAAACAATCCAACTGGAGCATCAGAAAAAAGGACAACAAAAAATTCATTACAGCAGTTAATGTAACAAAAAACATTCTGTTTGAAGTCTGCAAGCTATTAGAGCACAAACAAGCTACAGAGGATGAAACCTTGCCCCTTCTTCTAAATGGCAAAATCTTCTCTGCCAAGTACTTTTTTCTGCAGTCGCTTATGTGCACTCAGCATTATTAATGAGAGCCATACTGCAGACAGGATACTGCAGCAAAAGCCTTTTACCTGCCGTGCTCTGCCTTAGGCTAGATGATGTGCTAATTAGCATTCAGTGCTCAGAAATGTATTGAAAATAATTACAACACTGCAAATTAGTAAAGTTAATAAAGTTACAACACTTCTATCACAAATTAATAAAGTTCTGTCAAACTCAGACTGCAAACAAAGTAGGAAAAAGTTTGCTCATTCAAGAATGGATACCAGCTGTACTATTCTCCCACAACTAGTTTCCTCAATATAGTTTGTGAAGGTTAAAGAGCAAGTGTCTGGCATAACTTGCATGTCTTCCTTAAAATTCCCAAACATCAGCATATAGTCAGGTTGATGGGCCTAATGTAACAAAATTTGAACAAGTTTTTTTTTTTTTTTAAAGTACTTTTTCTTTTCCAAAGGAGGGCAGAAAACCTGAGCTCGAAAAAAATATTAAATTTCAAAGTGTATGAAGCATGCTATATGCAAAATGCATTGGAAAACTAAGATAAAGAAAGAGTAAGGAAAGCAACATGTCCCAGTTAAGTGTTCATTACAAGACGCTAAATTTCCCAACATACAGTGTTGGGAATAGGAGTATCAGGGAAAGGAAATAAAATTAGGGAATTATCAAACTCACTAAAAAATGTCCGCAACAAAGAAATCCCAGACTTCCAGATTAAATATTTAGAAAAAGGAAAGCCAAGTAATACTAATATATCTGCAGAAGAAACCGAAGGTTGTCCTCTCAGTTATACAGTAACTAGCGTTTGCTTACAAAAAGCATTGCATTTTTAATAGCACAGGTGGGTTACATTTTTTGGCAGTGTTAGTACTCAGTCTAAACTAGTATTATCAGTTCGATTAGAAAGCCAGGTGTTAACAAGTTAGCTGGTAGAAACTTCACCGTGTCCCACCTTCTGAGTCTGTTCATGCTCAGCTTGCAAATACAGATGTAGATCACAGAGACTGTCTCAACACATGTACTTAAACTGCAAGTAGAGAGAATAAGGATGCAAAGACATGGTCAGGGTGCAAATGCTTAAAACTGAAGACGTTCGAGCTTTTCAGCCCCAAGCAGACATTCCTACAAATGAGCTACCTTGGTTCCCAAAGGAGTGTACATCATCTTTGACAGCCTGAGCATAGAAAACACTGGTGAATTCAATAGGTTTAACAGCTTACATCCAAGCCCTGAATGTGGTTTCTAATATTATGGCTTGGTCCTTTCACAGATTTCAGGGATTTGAGAAAAAAAAAAAATTAAGTTCCTGCTGATAAATAAAAAATTCTACCACAAAAATTTCTAATACTGTCAATATTGGCAGTAACCTACTGCATATTTCAATCAGGACAAACTAAGGGGTTGTAGAATGAAAAGAAACCTAGCTTTCATGCTAGTTTTCAGCATCAGACAGTACAACTTGATATGAAAGGTAAGTAATTTGTGAGTATTCTATCATGCATTTACAAAGTATAATCAATATTTCTTCTGTAAAGTCATGTCTTGCAAGTATTGATTTTTTATATGCTGTTGGCCAGTTCAGGAATCTGCCCAAAAATTGTCACAGCATTTACACCAAAGCAAAAGAGCCAAAAGTTGACAGATGGGCAGGCTGCCAAGGAACAACAAACCTGCCAGACCATGAAATTAGTTCTTTCTTGTTCACCCAAAGCTTTTTCCACGTTGAGGAGTCTGCATCATTTTGCCTGTTGGTTTGGGGATTGTTCTTTCCTTGAGCATTACACTAGCTTTTTTTCTGAAGTCATCAGCTGGGAACAATCTTCCCTCAAACCTGAAGTAAATACAAGCCACAGCTATTAAAGACTTCAGTGTCTTGCCAGTTTTGCTTATATGCTGCCTAAGACACAATATTAGCTTAGAGAAACATAACAGAAGTACTGGCAGTGTGACTGGCGTGTCAAAGTCTAGGGACCTCAGTCTCTTGTCGCTTACGATGTGCCCCAATATCAACAAAACTAAACATTTTTGTTCTTACTGATGTAGGACCCAAAGTAGACTTCCCCCACTCCCACTTAATCTGATTCCTTAAATAATATCTCCCCATGAACTTCTTTTCTATCACCAGTTTTCAACCTGAAGCAACTGTCTTACTTGTAAATGAAAATCCTCTTGGGTTTAATTCTAATTTAATTTGCATGCAGAAATGTGCAGCTTTAGGCTGCATACCAAATCATTCATTATAATAAAAAGGAGGTTTATGACCCAAGTATCTATTAGACCTCTTCTAATTCTAAATTTCCATTTATCACTTGCAAATTCTAGGAGACCTGAGCTTGAGAACAATTTTAAAGGTTTAGAGGTCCCACTCACTTCAGTACTGTGACTCAGTATCACAGCCAAACAGAATGTTACTACTTTTTGCCCCGTGTAATCATTAAGAAGGTTAAAACACTTAGAAATGCCCTTGAGTCAGTTGGCATCATCAGTTAGTTGTGATCATAAATGAAGCAGGTGCACTACAAAGGAACTCTGAAATGTATTTTTCACTTAGTGAAAGCTTGTTATTAACTAGCTGTACATAAACCCAAAATTTATTTCACTTAATTTAAAAGAAAAGATTTGTCACTTCCTTAATATTAGAAATTGCAGCTGCATTAGATGAAGCTAAATTTCTATTTAAATTAAGTGGAATTTTTCCATTTATTAACAAAAGCAATTTCAAGTTGAAGAGGTTTTGGCATCTCAGAACTACCAGTTCTCCTGTTCTCAGACACGGAAGAAAAATGTTTTCATTCCAACAGGCACAAACCCATTATCAGGGCACGTACAGCCCTGTATCACTGCCAGATCTTCCTGGGTAGAAGGAAGCACATTTCCTCCAGCTTGAATGGACCTGAAAGGATTTGCAACTGTGTAACCCCAAAGACATGCAAAACTTGGTCATTCCCTTATCTCTACTGACAAGATTTAGCAATCTCTGATTTTAAAGGTTAATTGGGAAAAACCTGTCAGTTTTTGGTTTTTTTATTTCAGTAGTTAACCAACTGTCGACATGCTATAGAGGTGGCTTTCTGCTCTTTGTAAAAAGTAAAATACATCCTGCTACTTTTTTTTCCCTAGGCATTTTTCTCTAGGCAACAAAATAAAACTGCAAATCACCATGCTTTGTTTGGTCTTACATCTGCTAGTCTCCAGGCACACAGATTAACAAATGTACAAGGCACAAATTGCAACTGTTTAAAAACATTAATAGCAAGTCAACCATTGCACATTTTTTATGTTTTCAAACTCTCACCACGTGCAGATTCTTATTTCATTATTTTACAGTAAATGCCTTCATGAAATTCAAAGGCATTTGTGTCACACAGGATAAATTCCTTTAAAAGTTTAATTTTAAAGTTTGCAAAAATTAAGAGGGGGGGGGAAGCAAACAATATTTTTAAAAGTTCTCTTCTGTACTGCCATTAATGCTCAAGAACTCCACCAGTCGCATGGAATTTTAATCAAGTGTTCTGAAAGTATTTTGCCTTTGGCCTGAAAACAAGAATGATGCATTTCAGCCCAAAGCACAATTTCTAAGGAAAATTCTAGCAGACCGAGAGTTCAAGTAGTTTAATTTAAAATTCAGCAATGTTACAGTGACACTGAAATAATAGCAAGGCACCGTTGGATACTGCCTCAAACACCCCAAACATTTTTTGCTGATGACTGTGGGAAATGCAGCAACAACATCGGCAGAGCTGCAGAGTGGGCAGCTTATTTCCCATTGTTCATTTCTTAAGAACAGAAAAGAGAAGGAGGGCTGCTCAAATTTTAGAGAGATTGTATCATCTGTCAATACTCTGCAGTATAATAAATGGGTTTTCCTCCTTGGGGCAAACATCCTGACCTCTTCTCTGCCACTGTACCACCAGGAATCCCCTTCCGACCCTCTTTTCCTATCACTGCTGCAGGATTCTCAGCCTACCAGAAACACCCAAACTTGGACGTGTCTGTCACCACCGTTAGCCATGGCAGCACAGCAACAGAGCGGATCTTTACACCAAGAACCCACAGTGAGGTTTCTGAGCAACATGACACATCACTGGAGATAAACATCAGCATGGCAACCTCTGACCCACACCAAGATAGCCACTGAACACAGCTGTCCCCCAGCAGCCATGGTTTGTACCTATTGCTTCATCACTGCCTTTAGATCACATCCTGCCACTCGATCCTTCAGTCAATATACAATACATCTGGGAGCTCCCCACCCCACCACACACATCTCTTTCTCATTGCCTGCCAAGGGTTGCCTCCTCCAGCTCACAGAAAACCTGCGCTGTGCTTTGCAGAATCATTTATTCAATTAGAAATATCCCCATTACGATATTATCCAATATGCACAAAACTAAGCTGTCCCCAGAGTGACCAAGTAAACAGTGGTCATCCAAGGACGGACTCTGCATTTGCTGCATGCCTTTAGCATTGATGAACTTGCTCTGGAGAACACTGGCAGACACACTGTAAACCAACTTCAAGGAAGATAAATTGGGATAGGTCTGGAAAAGACGCAATTCCTGTAACTTTTAGTTCAAAATTCATGTTTATGTCTAAAGACAATTTCAGTATCAAGCTCACATTTCTGCATTAGCAAAAACTGCATGGCTTCTAAAATTCTGATCAAGTCTTGGTGAGATTTATTGATAATATCCAAATAACTCAGTTATAGTAATAAAAAAATCATGGCGACACAAGCAGATTTGCTTTCTATTTATACAAACTTTTTTCTTCATCCTGTAAGAGATATACTACCACATAAGAATGAATTGAACTACTTTGGTAATTAAAAAAAAGACACACAAAATGAACGCACTAGTTAGCAATTATTGAAAGAACTAAGAACTGTCAGTAGATGTAAATCCACAGCAACTCTCCCAAAGTCAGTGAAGTTGATTTGATCCTTCATTGTGCCATCACAATTTTTATCTCTTTAGCGTATTTTAAAGGGTGTTTTCTAGTAGAAGGCATTGAGCACACATTTGAGAGACTACAAGCTCAAGTAAATAAAAGGAATCCTAGAAATTTCAACAGCGTATATTTCACAACCCTAATTTAAACCGCAGGGTTTCCACAGATCTTGATAATTCAAAGAACCTTCACGTCAAACTTCTGTTATCTAGCCCTTCTCAGCCAATAAAGTAGAAACAACCTAATCATCAGGGGCATTGGCACACAATTACAAGCCTTTTCTGCCCTCCCCTCCTAAAGCAGTGCAAGATATGCACAAAAGACAGCACTGTGAAGGGAAGTAAAATATATGAATGGTGTGGCATGCAGAATAACAAAACACACATTAGCTATTCCTGCATTTGTATTAAAACTAGAGGAGAAAAAACAGTGGACTCTCTTGCACAGTTTTATCAGTAGTGAAGCACTTTCAGGAGCTGGATTTCTCACTTCTGGAAAGAAACAGGGAAGGTGGAATTCAGTTAACTGATAGTTAACATCTAGATACCCCTAGATGGATCTGGGATAACCCGGGGGAGTCAGTGAAGCCTGGCTGGGCTCCATCCAGCCTGGCAGCAGCTCTGCCTGGCTAGGGAGCATCAGAGGCACAGTCAGGCTCCCCAGAGCTAGCATCCTCCCAGGCACCCAGCCTGCCCAACACCTTGTGCCCTGGCTGCAAAGCTCACTCTGCCAGCATCCACACAAGAAACGAGGGATAACTCGGATCCCTGCTCCAGCCCTCCCTGGCAAGGCAGCACCCAGCCACAATCAAATTGCATTGGATGTCTCAGTTGCTACGGGGCTTTTTTCCTCTCCTTCCCACGCAAACATTCTTTACACACATCTTAGGGTTTTGTGACAGAAGGCAAAATTCCAGTCATGCTTTCAAAAAACCTAATAAAAACAATCAATACTAATCTAAGTGACCATCAGTGACAGCTCCAATTCCCATTTATGCTCAATGACTGAATTCCAACGTTTTTACAGTCAGCAAGACCTACCCTACTGATTTGCAGTGTTAGGATTTTGCTATTAAAAACTTCTTGCTTCAGCAGGTCCACAAGAAAAAAATAATCAAAGAATCAAATAAAGACTGAGGAGTTGTTTTGAGTTACATGTACAGGTTCTGCACTGTCCTCTCAGACTTTCAGCAAGTAGAAGTTACAGAAATACAATAAAGAAGGTAGTGGACATGGGCCTGTTTTCAAGGTCATTTTTGAGCAAGCAGCAATAAAAATGCAGGCAGAGCCAAGGAGAAAAAACAAGTTTCCACTGTGGGAAGACCATTTCTTAAACATCTTTTTAACCTTTATTCTCATGCGGGAATCAAGATGCAATAAATGAGCTCACAGACAGGAATTATATTATGCTTGCAAAACAACTTTCAAATCTGAATATTTAATCTAAAAGAATTGGTTAGGGAATATCTCTGACAGAGTTGTTACTGTATCGAATGACAGTTAAAAAAAAAAAATCAGCAAAAGCTAACAAGTTAAAGATGACAAAACAGAAGGAATTTATTGCTAAAGGCTGACATCTACTCAGCCTACGCAAAGCAGCAGTGAGATCTTCTAAGCCTTTGCCTGGTAGGAAAAGCCCAGAAACTGCAAGAAAAAAACAACCCAGTCAGCCCATGAGCCCATCAACCCACATTAGCTGCAGCTTTGCAAAGCCTGCCAAGTTGAACTTGTGGAAAGGGCAGTGGGTGACAATGAATCCACCTCCCTTCCAATGTCTCTCTGAGCTCACATGGCCACTAGAACAGTAGTGATTTTCCAGAGATACTTAAAAAAAATATTAAAAATCAGGCTTTCAGGTAAAACTAAAGCATTCTATCTGTATGTTTTGCCCTGCACTTCTCAGAAATTGTAACTGCTGTTTCACATCAGAAAGAGACGTTTAAATTATCTGCATCTACACTTATTTGCTATTAGAATACTGAAAGTTAGTCTATAGTCTTACAATTTTATGCTTTCCCATTTTCAGACTGTTATTTATATCTACTGTAATAACAAAAAAAGTCTTACAGTTTTCCTGTAAAATTGTTATGTATATACCTTTTAATACTCAAAAATGTGTATAAAAAAATTACATTTCAAGGCAAAAGCAGTATTTTCCCGCCTCTGAAAAAGAACACAGAATGACTGAGAAATCATTGAAGTCCTTAAACAGCAGAAGTAACTAAAAGAATGAACACAAATATACCTAGCCTTATTTTTGCTCTGACGCACAAGCAAATGAAGCTGGCCTCAAATCTCAAAGCCAGAGAGCTGTACCCATATCCTCGACCTCAGAGGTGCAGTACAGACCCTCTGAGATATCACTTAAATACCTAAAAGCATAAATACACGGGAGCTTTGGCTGATGTGCTCCTAAGGTTTATGCCAACTAACAAATCACAATTCCTGCAAGCTGACCTAACCAATCTTGTCTTGCAAAACTTTTGCAACACACTCTTCCTCTGTTTGGTCAGGAAGGGATGTCTGCAGGACAGAAAAAAAAAAAAAAGTAGGGAAAGGCAGCAAACCCCACCTGGAAGTCTTTTGTGAGACTGATGCAAATACCAACTGATCAACACACACTGATAGCCCTGAATTTTTACAGATGCATTTTCTAAGCCCTCAGGGAATGAAGAAAATATTTATGACAGACAAATATTTTTTTTATCTTAATCTTCAGTCTAACTTAGAATGCTTTCATGGGATTTTTCTCTGTCACATACCTTTGTACTCCACAAAAAAGAGAAAATGATCTGTGGCTTGTTGGTGATTTCTTGCAAAATAAATGAGGGGAAAAAATGCAAAGCAGATTTTAAGTTTAGGGCTCTAATCAATGCCAAGCACAACATTTTCCCCACAAAATGTCCACGATGTTCCTTGCAGACTACCACAAAAAAGTGACATTTCTCAGTTCTTTCTTCTCCCCCAACCACAAGTCAGGTCTCAATCAGCAAAATTTGCCCCTAGTTGAGATCACTTACTTTTTTACATTACAAATTCCTTCTAACATGATCAAGCCTCATTTCTATTTAATAAAAGTTTCAAAATATATTTGTGTTGCTTATCATGAACTTAGGGAACCTTTTAACATTAACACAATGGTATCCACAAAGTCAGCATTCCTGAAGTCATGCGATGTGGCCTCTGTTTGAGGTGACATCATCAACAGGTCATCTAAAACTGACCTTTTTAGAATACTACATAGAACAAAGCCCACTACATTAATGCTTTGACAGTCAAAGAGACTCAGAGGAAATGAAAGTCAAGAGCTCCATAGTTACATCAGCTCTCCTACAGAGTTTTGCTGGGGTGTACCAAGTCCTGCAGGCCAAGAGAGAAATGGCTGCTGCAGCTCCATGTTTCCAGGCCCAGCCACTAGTAAAGCCGTGCACATATTCCCAACAGGCACAGACACAGGCACACACAAAATGCAATGGATATATGGATATAAGCAAATACGCATGGCCAGCCATATAGATGCACAAAGACAGAAACACACAAATGAAACCAATGGTTTCATCCTGTTCCCTGCTCCAGGGAAAAAATACGTATTCATATACAGATATGGCTTTCTTCAAAGCCCATCCTCAACGGGGATTTCTTAAACACCTGAAGTTGGAGATTCATTGTATCCAGTAACTGTGGCCCCCAGCCCCCAGATCTCCCCTGCTGCTGGTACCTGGCATGTGAGCCCCTGATGCCCACAGCTCCACCTGTCACTGAGCCACAAACTGCCTTGCACTCATATCACCCATCACACACATACATACACACACACAAAATGGATCCCTACACACTCACTCTTTCCTAAACCACTTTGATCCCCTCCATCTTTGGCCCTTCCTCCATTTATCCCAAAATAAGTCCTGTGCGATCCCAAAATGTTCTTCCCCTGTATCCCACGATGAGTCCCATACTCCTCTAGACTGTCACCACCCCCATCCTGTAAGCTCTGAAGAGCTGCTCCCATAACATATCAGTGGCTGTCATAGGACAGCCCTGGCAGGGGCTCATTTCTCTCATTTATTGGTGTTGCTCCACCTTGATCTTGTGTTCCTTTGTAGGTGGATGTGAGACTTCTCACACAATCTAACAAATTAAATAAGAGTGTGGACAGCTAATAAGTATCTTGGGGCCCTGCTGCTTAGCCCACCCAAAGACATAAGGGATGTACAGGTTCACTGTAACTGAGATTTCCAACCCTGAAGAAAAAGTGGAGACTAAAGCCAAATATACCATTCTACCCAATTCTGCCAAAAATTAAAAAGTTTTTACCTTACCACAATGTTAAGTGATTCTGCCTCAGACTCACTTTTTAGCTCACTGGTCTCCTGCTTCACACTGCAAGTTGCAAACAGCACTGCTTTTAAGTGTTCTGCAAGTCTCCGGGGACTTGAAGATCTTTTAGTGTTCTCTCATCAGGAAACAATATTCACATGGGTGGGAGCATAGCAGAAATGTTAAAAAAGATATTTAGAAGTAAAAGACAAACTTTGCAGGAGATATAAACCTTTTCATTTTCTATAACACTTAACTCTGTGGCAGATGTTGGGAAAAAATTGATATTTAAGACTGATGGCAACAAGGTCTACTCAAGCCACTAGCATACATGAACCCAAGATGCAGTATATGGTGAAGTACTTAAGATACTTTTTTCATCTCATACAGAAAGCACTGAATACAACATCCAACTCACATTGAAACTCCAAAAAACTTTCTTCAAAGTTTTCTGGGCATCCAAGTACATTTTGGAAGTCTGCCTCTCAGTTTTAAAAGTGTCAGAAGAAACGATATCACTTCACAAAATACCTTTGAATGCATGAGGTAGTAGTGAGGCAGCTGAGAGTGTAAGTTTCACCCACCTAGGCTCACAGACTAACAGCCAGATCTACAACACCCCAAACTTCTGTCAAATGCTGTACAATAAAAGAGTTTCTCCTGAAGTCAGACACCTTATTGCTGCCTGTGACAAATAAATAAGAGACGAAGGCCTGCAATTGTATTCTCCTTACATTTTGAGCACCCTAATGATCCAACCAAAGCATCGGCTTTATTTTCCTTGCCCATTTTCCTTCTGGAAGGAAACTTGCTATCTTGGCTGTACAGTAGCTCATTTTCAAAGAGAGGGCTGGAGAGATTTCTTGCACTCCTCCTCCTCCCCTGCATTACCTGTCACAGCAACTTGGTAATACAGCACTCTATTCAGAGATTGGAGGTATGGGTTCAAGCCACCTCAAATTAAAGAGATTAACATAAATCTCCCACATAAATCTGGGAAAATGCTTTAACAATATGATTTATATCAGCTATATTTCAGCAAAAAAATGTGGTTGCTGACCATAATGTTGTAATTTGTATATTAGTCATAGCCTAAGAATACTTACTAAACCAGATCCTTGAAGCAAGGCAGGTCTGAAACCCAACAGGTGGCAGGCATGTGAAATACCTATGTTCCTCTCTGCCCCGATGGAGCACCTTCCCAGGGCCATTCAGTTCCCTGAGCATCAGCACTTATCCAAAACGCCAGACAGGAACAACAGAGCAGGCTACTTCAGCACACCAGCTTACATAAACAAACTGAGATGCAGCCGAGGAAATATTTAGTCTACAACTGTAGCTTTCCAAGTTAACACTACTACAGGTTTACAGCAGCAGAATTTTATTTTTTTAATTACAGAAAAATCACCTGACCTGTGGCAGAGTCAAATTTATGAAATATAGGCAATAGTGTTCAAAATCATTAACCAATTTGCCTTTCTACTTTGAAGACACATATCATTTAACTCCAATATAACAAAGAATACATTCCAGCAGAGCAAAGCTGCTACAACAAGCCTCCAAAATAGCTTTTCACTTCTGATGTTGTAAAATAATTCCTCTGTATCTAGACACTGAGATAGATACACATTTCATGAAGAGTTACTCCATTAGTGGATACAAAAGACTCAGCTGAAAATACAAACCAAACTTTTCACTATGATGGGGACACTTTAACAAAACACCTGTAATTAAAATACCAACTAAATTTTATAGCTATGTAGATATTAATCTTTAGGCTGAAAGAACCAATCATTAACTTTCAAAGTTGTTCAGTGCACTAACTTTAGTATAGTGTGTTTCAGTTTCCTAAACTGGACTTCAGCACTTTCTGACAGACCCTTGCAGCTGTGGTACACCCCAGTTTCTTAATTGGCTGACAGGACAAAAGCAAAACTGAACAGAAAAACAAGAAATGCTTTGAGTTCTACCACGGCACTCTCCATGTCCATGCACCTTTTCCCCAAACTTCTCTTGACGACTGCTCTGAGAATCTTTCCAACCTCACTTCAAAACGTATTTTTACATCATCACGATGCTTACAAGCCTGAGCTTCAGTTGTTTACTTTCTTTAAAAGCAACATGGCTATTCTAATCTGCATTGCATTCTTCACATTGTTTTAGGATCAGTTATCTTGAATTGTGGATTTTGTAAGGCAGTTCACCACCAGGGGGGTTTAAACTCACGGCTTCCTCGGATGATCTGTGCTCTCACGCTGAGAAAAAAAAAATTGTATCAACTTAATCTCATAGGACGAATGGTCTCTCGACCTGATCTTTCAACTAGAAGAATAGAATTATGAACTTAAATATCCCCAGGAGGAGTGGCTTAGAAGTAATCAAATATATTGGTAGCTTCAATCACTGATATAAGAAGCAACTATTTTATCCAGATGCCTCTAGCACTCGTGGGCTGCTATATAAAAGCTGCACATTACTGCAGTGAGATCACTGAAAATGTCAATGAAAAAACAAAAAAGATATTGGCTCTTGTCACCCACACATGACTAGCTTCAGCAAAATTCCTACCTTTTAAACTGCATGCTATCATATATATTTAAATAGGAATTAGTACTGAATTAAGGTTATTTGATGTGTGTAAGATGGTACCTTAAAAAGAAATTTAAGAGCAAAATTTATATCACTTTGTCATTTCAATTGTTTCTACGACTGAATCTTCATAACCAAAGTGAATTGTATTTATTTACAAGCTGAGACATATGGCCTCTGAAATTTACTTGGGCTTCATTTTGTCCTCTTTACCTAGAGGATATTTTGTACACATAATTATATTAATAAACACTCGCTTTTACTGCAGCCTGTAAACATCCAGATGCTAATCTCCCACACTACATCCATCTCAAACACCATACTTCACCATAAAGAAAACAAGCCACGCATCTGCACAACATATGCCTTCCAAACATTTTCCGTTCAAGTTTTCTTTTTTTTTTTTTTTTTTTTTTTTTTTTTTTTTTTTTTTTTTTGGTTTTAATAGAGACCTAATGAGGCTGGGGATTCATGTGCAAGGAGTAGGGATCGGCAGAAATTCTGCTGTGGACCCCAGCAGGAGCTGACCCAAGCCAAAGGTGAGAGCATCTGGTGTCTATCAGCACTTCCCATCGCAACCCAGCACGTCGCAGAGTCAACTACTGGAAACCCAGCAACAGAGTGAGCCGATGTGCTCAGCAACTTGGGTCTCACCGGGACAACCCAAGTTACAGCACTTCGAACAAAGAGGATGAAGTTATTCGCAGAGGAAGGACTTGCTGCAGAGCGTTCCGGTGTCCCGGCCACAACGCACCGGCCAGCCCACGTGTAAGAAGAAATAAGAAAACTTTTGTAAATTATCTCCATTACTTCTTCATGCTACCTCTGTCTCATGCCCGGAAAGTGGTTTAGAACTCTTCTCGCTCCTTACAACAGAGCTTAACCCGGTTTATATTACCGACAGCGTGCGGCATCCCTCGGGGCTGCCGGCTCCTCTCCCTTCCCCAGAGAGGGACCCCCGGGACTGCGGCCCGTGCCCGGCCCTGACCCCCTCTCCCGCCGGGACAGGGAGTGCTCCAGGGACTCCCCGAGCCGCCGCAGCCCTCCCCCTGCCCCAGGAGCGGGCAGCGGCGGGGTCGCCCCCTCCCCCGGGTTTCTGCCGCTCCACAGCGTCTCCCGGCTCCCACAAAGGGAGTGGGCGGCCCCGGAGGCGGCCGGGCGGAGTGGCCCCCGCCGCCGAGGGAGGAGAAAGGACTCCAGGAAAGTGGGGGAGGGCGGCTGCAAAACGTGGAGATGGGGGAGAGAACAGGGATAAAGGAGATGTGGGAAGCGGTCGGGAAGAGCGTGGTCGACACCGCCGGACCCCAGCCCGCCTCCATCGGCGGACTCCCTTCGCAGCCCGACGCGGCCTCCGCACCGCTGTGCCCGGCGGGGACGGGGACGCTGCGGGGGCTCCCCCAGCCTCGCGGGGGCGAAAGGCTGCCCCGGGACGCGGCGTGCGGCTGCAGACCAACCCCTCAGGCACTGCCCTGCTTTGCATTGCGCTGC